>JAPVRG010219513.1:0-10712 GCA_029783565.1 Rhagoletis cerasi | reverse complement strand
GAAGATAGAAAGCAAGTGTTTGAAGATTCAAAAGTTGCAGTCAATAAAGAAAGAAGTAGCTGTCAAGAGGGAAGAAAGAGAGAGTGAAAAAGTGAGTGTAAAATGTGTAAATAAATAAACAAGAAAGTTTTCAAAAATGCTAATTGGTAACCGGTAAAACCGACCAAGTGATTATTGTATTGTTCCTAACTTGTGAGATGACCCATGAAATCACAACTCAAATACATACATATGTAGTCGTATCCCTGCAAAAAATGCCATGAGTCCGGGATGTGTCCGGGATGAGTCGGAAAGGAACATGCGACTAATGCCGCTTTGCAGCCCATTGTATGGACTGAACTGTTCTCTTTTGTTCGAGCATGTCCTATGAAGAGACCAATTGTTCCCCTTCACACCCGAGCGGGTAAAAAAGCGACTGGTCGCTTTTAAAAAATAAAAATAAAAATAAATTGCTCCAGCTGCGATTCGAACCAGGGTGCTCTGGTCGTCGCCTAGGTAAAAGATTGTCGTATGTTATTAACGTTTCCTATGCGTTTACGACAATCTTTTACTCAGGCGACGAGATGAGTTGGGGACTAATTCATCTCCAATTATACCCATAAGGGATGAGTCGAGACTAATTGATCTACAATAATACCCGTTTGAGACTACTTGTGACTAATTGATGCCCAATTGTACCCGATGTAGACTAATCCGCGAATAGGCTCTCTCTTTAGAAATTAGCTCTCTATGAAAAATTAGTCGCACAATGAAACACATGAATTTACAACTCACATATATACATACATATGTAGTCATATCAAATTTTGCAAAATTCAGTTAATTACATATAATCGTAGATAATGAAAGTACGACGCAATTTAGATTTTTTGTCTGAGGCGCGAATCCTGTTCTGCATTTTTTTATACATATACGTAAATATGCAAAATAAATTACATCGGTACATGCTGCCTCAAAAACTTAAGGCCGGATTTAGAAAATTAGAGCAAAAAGTTTGGTAGTAATTTGTTTATTTAATTTGTCTTACTCAACAGCAAAGTTTCTGAAATTAAAATAATTGTGGACTTTAATTTATAGTGATAATTAAATTTGCTCAAAATATAAATAAATTTCATAAAGTGCGTAAACATATGCGCCTACATACATACATACTTACCTTACTTAAGACTAGCTGTACAGGAAAATTACATACATATTTCTACACTAGTAGGTACATATTTACCCCGCAAAAATTGTGCGACTAATCTCTTAAGAGAGTATTCCGGCATTAATTAGTCGCAACTAGTCTCATGCCGGTTTAATGGATATCAATTAGTCCCCGACTCTTCTCTAGCTAGTATAATTATAGATTTAATGATATGACGCACTCAATAATAATACTAGATTGGAGCACTGCAAAAAATGCGATGAGTCCGGGATGTTTCCGGGATGAGTCGCAAATGGACAAGCGACTAATGCCACTTTGCATCCCTTTGTATGGACTGAACTGTTCCCTTTTGTTCGAGCATGTCCTATGAAGAGCCCAATTGTTCCACTTTATACCCGAACGGGTATAAAAAGCGACTAGTCGCTTTTTAAAGATAAAAATAAAAATTGCGCCAACTGCGATTTGATTGCTAAGCGTATACTCTCTCTACATGCCAACGCCGCACATGAAATTTCATTGACTAAGTGCCTACATATCATTAATTCGATAATTGTATTCGTTAGAGGTCGCCTAGGTAAAAAATTATGTATGTTATTCGCGTTTCCTATGCGCTTACGACAATCTTTTACCCAGACGACGAGATGAGTTGGGGACAAATTCATCTCCAATTATACCCGTAAGGGATGAGTCGAGACTAATTGATCTACAATAATACCCGTTTGCGACTACTTGTGACTAATTATGTGGGATTACTCTCTTTAGAGATTAGTCGCACAATTTTTTGCAGGGAGCTGACACATTATGTTAGTGTTTGGCCGAGCTTCTCCTCCGATTTGTGGCGTGCGTCTTAATGTTTGCACACAAAGGGAAGACACCTACAGTTCTACGCCGACTCCGTACGGAAATTGTATTTCTATGAAAAGCTGTGGCTGACTTCCAAAACGTTAATTGCTTTGCATATGTACAAAGTATAATGTTACATAACGCCGGACTACAAAATATTGACAATGTATACTTTTCCAAAACGCATCCGAAAAGTAATCGAAACGCATCGCTAGAGCAAACAGCGCATCAGAAACAAAGTTGATGCTTCGTTTGTTGTTGTGTTTTCAGAAAAATTGTTCTTTGCTATATTGAATATTTAAAATATGCAATGTATATGGTTGCAATGTGCCGCAACTCTGCATATGCAAACAGTTTGAATACCGCAGTATTTATAACAGTATCCAAACATTGTATTGATATGTTTTGCAAGTCAGCCTGGTTTTTATGGCAGAATTACACTCGGCGGTTTGCCGTTGCCTGCCGAGGGGCGACCGCTATTACAAAAAAATTTTATTTTAGGACGCACTTAATCAATGAAATTTCATTTGCGGTGTTGGAATATAGATAGAGTAGCTTAGCAAACCTAAGAACCCATGTTCCAATCGCAATTTTTATTTTATTTTTAAAAGCGACTAGTCGCTTTTTATAACCTTTCGGGTACAAAGGGCATTAATTAGTCTTTTTCATACGACATGCAACAGTTCTTTCCATATAAAGAGATATATTGGTCGCTTGCGATTTTTCCCGGAGTCATCCCGGATTAGTCGCATTATTTGCAGGGTGCATACATTACACTTGGGACATACATACATATATATCCCGAAAAAATGCTGGGGTTCTGAGGTTCGCTAATTCAATACTCTCTCTACATGCCAACACCGCAAATGAAATTTCATTGACTAAGTGCTTACATATCATTACATTGTTAACTGTGCACGTTAGAGATGAGTCGGAGACTAATTGATCTCTAATTGTACCGATAAGGGATGAGTTGAGAATAATTGATTTCCAATAATACTTGCATGAGAATAGTTGCGACTAATTAATGCCCAATTGTATCCGATTGAGACTAATCCCGGAATACTCTTTATAGTCGTCGCACAATTTTTGTATGTAGGTATGTATTTTGCACACATGCATATTTCTCAAGTTGAAAACATTGAAAATTGTTAAATCAATGAATTCATTTGAATATGTTTTAGAAACAGTGCGACGAATATGTAAATTTTGTATACAAATTTATAGTTCTATGTATGTACGTAAGTATGTACATTAAATTGCTTCTCACTCCTTACAGTGAAGCCTGCTTCTCCAACCGGATCATAAATTTTTCATGGAAAAAAACGTATCGAGAAGTTTTTTTGAACATTTTTCGACACTAGAATCTAACTTTAGAATTGACCAAAACTTCATCAAATCGAACGTCAGCAGCGGTGTTAGAACTTTCCTACGATTCCTACCAGATTTATTATGATTTTCGAGAAAATTCGAAGTTTTGGTTCGCTACTCCGTTTTGCCCACCATCCACTTCGATTTTATATTTCTGCTTTAGTCAGGCAGAATATATTTTGGAAAATCATGAATGAAAAGCTCAAAATTCCTTCCCATCAGAGAAAATGTAATACAAAAAAAAAAGAATACAAAATTTTTTCATTTTTAATTGACGCTCAATTCGGCAATTGATAGATTTTCATGTACGAGAGATAAAAGTTTACTACGGTCGTAGAAGGTTTACAACGATAGTTAGTACTATATGATACAAAAGAAAATTTGTGCTTTCTTTATATGAATAAAATAAAAATGAATGTATCCAACGATATTTTGAAAAAAGTAATTGTACATACTTTCCCGTCATTTACTCCGATTTAGGCTTTCCGGTCAGCAGTATAGGCCAGTAGGCCGACCAACTGCATGGTACTCGTATCAGACTTATACTCAACAAAGACTTTCCGCCCAGGAATAAATTTTAAAGATACCTTTGTAGTTGACGAAAGGGAAGAAACATATTTTTACGCTGACTGATTGTTAGTCAGGAGTGACAGAAGTTAAACTTACAGGGCAATTCTGGCTAAGAGAGTTGAAAAAGTTGTTATTCTAGTACAAAAGTCTTAGAAAA
Organism: Rhagoletis cerasi; assembly: GCA_029783565.1. Lineage (NCBI taxonomy): Eukaryota > Metazoa > Arthropoda > Insecta > Diptera > Tephritidae > Rhagoletis > Rhagoletis cerasi. Next base: position 6,624 of record JAPVRG010219513.1, on the reverse strand, counting down.
AAGCTCTCTCATTCACCACTCGTGGAGAAATGGTCTTTTGACAGAAAGCACTTGAGCATGTTCCAAATGGAGATATACATATATCATTTTGCTCGCACAGTGGCAATGGCCGAGTGAACAAGGCACTTGCGTGTAAGCCGAAGGATGTTAGGTTCGAGTCCTCCTTTTTTCAGTTAAATATTTTTTTCTTTTTTTTTTCTTTTTATAATGTAATTATCTTTTAATTTCTAGATTATATTGTTTTAAAAATTTTTTTTCATAATTTCATTAATTTCTTAGAAACTTATTTTATTTCTTTTATTTTAAAATTAATTTTCTTTTTTGAATTTAATTTTAGGTTGATTTTTACATTTTATTGCTTTAAAAAGAAAAATATATATTTTTTTAAATTTAATTTAATTTTTGGAAACTTAATTTTCCTTTTTTTTTAGTTTAATTAAATAAATTTATAAAATGATTGATTTTTCTTACCTTTCAAACACTGTGCAATCACGCTTAGCAAATTTTTTGCTCTGCTGCTGATTCGCTTTAATACTTTCTGTTCAAAGTAGAACCGGAGATTAGCTGGGATTCACTGAGATCTGTAGATTTTGTGGTACGTCATTTTCAGTAAAGTCTCTGCGATTTCCATTTTGTGGGTTTGCATAGATTCAGTCGATTTGCAGCAATCTTCGCTAACGAAACAAGTTATTTGATATACGTGTGAAGAAGCTTCCTGTTTGTTTTAGTATAAATTTTGTTTTGGTGATTTCATGTGCGATAGGTGATAGTAAGTTCGGCTTTGAACTTGAGCAAGTGACCATCCAGCAAAAAGTGCGTTGTACGAATATACCCTTGGCGGGGCGCCACTGTAAGTCTTGGCTTTGAAATATTGTATACATACATACATACATACATACACGTGTAGGTTTTTATTTGCAAATGTATGTTCAAGCGCATGTAAATATGTATTTATGTGTATATATTTTTGTTTTGATTTTAATAGCGATTTAAATATTTCTTTGCTAATCGGAAATACGTTTTAACATCGGAAAGGTCTCATCTAAGTTTGTCTTAGAATACGAGGTCTTGTTTTCATTGAAATTTCCTTCGGTTTAATTAATATTACAATTCATTTAATAACAGCGAAATACACTCATATGTACGATTCCATGTAAATTGTTTTGAACATATGCACGCATGCATAGTACGTTCATTAGACCGCCTCACAATCCATACAAATATAAATCGGTTATCCTTTCCCCAAGGGAATTACCAATACCACCAAAATCTTTCGGTCCGATTTAATGCGATTTACACGAAAAAATTATATATAAATGCATAAAAGTAAATTGTTTGGTAAACATTTTTTCAAACGCTTGTTAAACATGTTCAAAATAATTCAATTTGTAATGCTTTTTATTACAAATTCATTGGCATTGGGGGCGTAAAAAAATGATTTTATGATTCGCTTGGGCAATTTTTTTTTGTGGTGAACCCTAATGTACATTACAAAAAAAATTAGTTGTTTCCCAAGCTAATCATAAAATTTGATGTTTCAAATATTTCGTAAAAATATTGCGGCTTCGATGCTAATCTCTTTAACGTTTTTCCTAAAGACAGGAGGCTGTGAAAACTGACTGCAAAAGAGTTGGTGGTGTCTTGATTGTGGTCAAACGTGAGCTGCGTGCGCTCCAGATCTCTCTAGCTAATGATTCTCTGCTGCATTAACTTTGCGTCTGTATTAGTGGCAACTCTTCAAGCTCATATGAGCTATACAAAGCTCATATGAACTATACAAAGCACATACTGATAATATTTAATCGTTAGTTTTAAACAATTTGCGTGATAACCATTTCTGCTTTCTGTGAGACTTCAATTTACCCAATATCAATTGGGTTAGCAGTGTATCATAGCCTAGTTTCATAGCTCAAAATATGGTTGCCAACCATGAATTATATTGCATTTTGTATATGTATTTTGAGTCTTAACTTAGAACAAATTAATAATTATGCAAATGATTTGAACCGAATATTAGATCTTATGTTTGTCAGTGACAGCTTGAATTGGCGAATTTGTGACCGTATGAACCCAATTACTCCTACGCATAAACATCATGTTACGTTAGTTATATAGTAAGACTTACATATATTGTTTTTCCTCTATTGTTAAGGATAACAGATTGTTATTCAATTTAACATTTTGCGATCTTTCTAGTTTTAATAAATTATTATCGAATATTAACTGGGATGATTCTAAATTTAAGTAAATTTTGTATGAATTGTGCCTGGCTAGTATCTCGATTAGTAAGAAAAAGCCATATAAATTGCCCTGGTATTCAAAAAACTTAAAGAAGCTGACAAATCTTAAACCCAAATTTTATAAAAAGTTTAAGACCTCAAGATATCAAATTTACTTCGTGAAGTACCAGCATTTTTTAAGAAGTTCGATTCTTCAAAAAAAGCTCTTTATAGTAACTATGTGCGTGTCACTGAGTTTAATATTCAATCCAATCTCAAGTTGTTCTGGAACTACGTGAAATAAAAAAAAAGCTGCTCCAGCTTACCCACAGAATTTTTGTTTTTGATGACAAAGCTGCGCAGACGTTAAGCGATGCGGCAAATTTTTTTGTCGAATATTTTAGGTCGAATTTTGGTCAGAATGATATTTCTGCCGACTTTCTACTAATATCTCCTCGTATCTTTGAGTCTTCCATCTGATGACATTAGTAATTTTATAGTTGAACAGAAATCCTCTACACATGTGGATGTCGATGGCGTATCTGCAATTCTAATCAAATATTGTACAGCTTTAGTTTATCTTCAGGGACTTTATTGATGATTGGAAGCTCACATCATATTTCTAAACTTTCCAGTATTTCAAAAATTTTCGAAAACACAGTCAATGCCAAATTGAGTTTTGCAGTTAAATTTATTATTCCTTCATTCCAGCAGGGATTTGTCGCGGGAAGATCTACAATTTTCAACCTCGCTGTTTTCAGTTAATATTGTTTTGAGTCTTTTTCGTCAGGTTTTCAAGTTGACTGTATTTACACAGACTTCTCAAAAGCACTTGATAGAGTCTCATATAGAATATTAATTGAAAAGCTTGCCTGTCTTGGCTTGCATTCTATTTTTCTGCGTTGGCTGGAGACGATCTGTGCAACTAACGCTGTGTTTTTTCAATAGATGGTGTAAATTCCATCTTCGGGGGTGCTTAGGTCCACTTCTCTTTATTCTTTTCATAAATGATATTAGTTGTTGCTTTTCTTTTGCAAAATTTTTGCTTTAAAGTTTTTTCTGTAATTAAAAACACACCTGATACAATTAGGCTTCAAGGTGATATAGTTCAGCTTCATTTGCGTTGTTTGAAGTCACGCCTCTCCTTGAACATTAGTAAGTGTTTTCGGATAACGTACTCTAAAGTTTTTAATTCTCTGCCTACCAGTTATCGTATATCGGCTATTGACTTAAGGCATGTTAATGAGATAAAAGACCTTGGCGTAGTGTTTGATGAAATAATTTCTTTCAATAAGCATATACAAAGCTAATAACGTCAAAAGGCGTACTCTGTTCTATGCTTTGTAAGACGAATGCCTCATAATTTTCTGATCCGTATACCTTCAAGTTACTACACACATACTTCATTTAATCGGTCACATCTCGATTAGGCGGCTTTTATTTGGAGGCCGTATAATCAGATTGCTATAAACAGGGTTGAATATGTTCAAAAAATTTTTCTTCAGTTTGCCCTTAGCTCTTTGAACTTTACAGACCCCGTGCTGTCATATTCTTCTCGTTTCGTGCTTTTAAATATTAAACCACTAAAAAGTCGCTGATACGTCCTGTGCCTATCCTTTATGTATAATATTATCATTTTTGTTATTGATTGTTTTTATTTATTAGAGGGGATTAGATTTCATGTCCCCAGGCGATCTCTCAGAAGTTTTCTTCCATTTTATGGTTGCAATGTTAGAACATAATACGCCAGTAAGGCGCTGATTTCTCGTGCCGTCCGAGAATTTAATGCCATGAATATTGCTGTTGCGGATGACTTTTCAACCCCAAGGACAGCATTTTTAAATCTATTGAATACTATTTTGTAGTCATGAATTATTCCTTAATTCCAAAAATTAATTTTGTAATCTTTTAGTCTGCAATATTATTGTAAAACCATTGACTAAATAAATAACAAATAACTAAATAAATATAGTGTCATTCGTGTGCTCTCTGGATGGTATATGAATTTAGCATTTATGTCGAAAAAAAATTATTCTTTTGAGTTTCATCAGCCACGACCCAATATTTTCCGTAAGGGTGCGTCTCAGATCGCTCGAAATTCCAGCTTAAATTATTATTTTTTTAATTGTGAAAAATCAAAAAATTCATTCTGCACTCGACGCAGGGTGTGGAATTTTGGAAATCTGGGGAACTTAATTCAAAACATAAATTATCATCAATTTATATTCCATATGCTTACATATGTATATACATTTGTGCTTTTAAAAGTACTATAGTTGTGATGAAAAAGAAGTTTTGCTTCGTAGCTGAATTGTATTTTAAGCGGACCATAATGGATATGAGGATATTATAAATCTATTCATCTTGAATATTTATATTTTTATATGTTTGCAAGTATGTATTGTGCATTCTAACACTTTTTCAAATATCCGGAAGCACCGATATTTTTAATAACTGCTCTCGTATACTTTTTTTGCGCAAATACTTGTGTCGTGTGTTTGGCGTATACGAATTTTTACAAGAACAAAAGTTTTAAATTATTTATTTAACGTTTTGTAGAATATTATATACACTGTCGACACATACAGTACTGGCCAGAAAAGAGATATCACTATCCAAAATTAGTACGATGACAAGGATAGCGAATGATATAAATAAAGGCCCGTTGAGAGCACATCGAATGGTGATTTTAATTGTCTGTCACGGTTTTTATCATTTTCAACATGTCTTTAACAAATTAAGCTTTTAAACGCGAATACAATTTAGTGTTGCCCATACGCCACTGCATACACCTCGATAGGAATTAAAAAAAATGCATGAGTTACGCCATTATGCGCGGCTAATTTAAGCTGATCCTAATTGAGGAATATCCATAATCCAGGAATAATAGTTATTGATGAAAACTGTAATTGAAAAATTCACTATGAAGGAAATGTTCTACAACTAAGTGAAATATACCAAGAGATCTCTTTGCACCGAGAATCAAATTTGACAATAATTTTTTTTTTTTAATTTTTATGCGAAATTAAAAAAAAATTTTATTTTTGATTTTTATTTTATCTATTACTAGATAGCTCTCACCCGCTTCGCTGAGTGTATGAGTGCCTGAAAAAAATTAACCTTTTGAGATACAAATTTAAAATACATCATTTTGTCTACAGATACTGGAAGCATTAACATTAAAACGATTAATTTATTTAATTCATGTTGTTGATCAATACAGTAAGATGTTAAAAGTTAAAAGAGAGAAAGAAACAAACTACGCAATAGAAATTACATTAAAAGCAACTGCCTTAAATTTCAAATACAGTTAAATTACGTCTATTATAAAATTCGCTTGGCCCATGAGCATGGAATAGAGCCTTATTTTAGGACGCTGCTATATACTATGTTGTAAGTTCTACTATTTGGCACTAATACATACAAAATCTGGGCGTTGGACACACGCGAACACGCAACATATAGCTGGCCATGGGAAAAGCATGGCTTTTCTAAATGCAGTCCTGCTACCTGAAATGTTTGCCCTTGTGCTTTGTTAAAAGTAATAGCAAAACTAAGTTTGATAGGAAACTGGATTCTTTTGAATTGAAAGATATTTAGGTCAGTGGGTATTATTGGGAAAACTGCTGTCTTGACCGCAGAACGAGGTTAAAATCATTACCCCGAAACATCATATGATAGGCGTAAAAATCCATGCAGGAAACTTTTTTATTAGGAACTGGCTGTTTTGAAGTGGGATTAATGAGTGGAATATTAAGATGGTATCCCCACTGTTCTTTGCTAAAAATTAATGGGTACTGAAAAGCGTGCTCGTAATACTATATCTCGTGAAGAGAGCTGGTAGCAATTCATCTCGGCGTATTATAGCGCCTCTCATGTTCGCCAGGCGGAGTACGATCAGCATGGATGACGACCTTGTAAGCCTCTTGAGGCCAGTTCTCTATTGCGGTTTTTAAAGTTGTTATCAAAATGTTGGGTTATGTAACATTCTTTGAATTTTTAATACAATATCTCTTTCTACTCCTTGAATATATTGGCAACGATGGTTTACTTCATTTTCTTCATCACCCATAAAATAAACTTGCAAGCACTTATGCTGTTCGGTTTCTGTTGGAAAAAGTGAACAGATACGATACCCGTCCTTGTACGATGAAAGTTGGAGAAAATTCGGGCATTATTATTTTATCTACTTCAAAAGATGTCATCTGAAAACATGAGTTCTACTTCCTGATTTTGCTTAAAATGCGCCGTGATTCATTTGTATCATGTACATATAAAGTTTTCAGACTTTGCCATTTGAACAAAACATCCCTGCGGTCTCATCCTTCCATTTTAAGGCACAACAAAACGGACATTTTTTAATTCATCAAGCCAACATCACTTAAAGTGTGATTTTGTAATCAAT
>JAPVRG010219510.1:0-10161 GCA_029783565.1 Rhagoletis cerasi | reverse complement strand
TTTTTTTTTTATCTCAAAAACTGAAATTTCAAAATATCTCGAAAACTGTTCTACTTTTAAATCAAATGTTTACATATTTGGAATCAGTAGGAAATTTTACATAGGAATCATGTATCAAATGTCGAGGATATGAAAATTTTTTAAAATTTGTCGGGTAGTGTTATAGGTCTAATTAAGAGCTTAGGCTAAGCTTATTGTGAAAATAATAAAAGTGTTAGATGATGTTTGTTTTCAGTTTGAATGTGTACGACGATCACGCTCGACATAATGGATATGCCCATATACATCTATCGGATTATCGAAATTTGTCCAGTTAAAAAGTCATCGATGTTTATTGAATTATCAATATTTATCGAGTCATCGAAATTTATCGAGTTATCGTCTTGAACCAAGTTCTTTCAACTTATCGAGATATCGATATTTATTAATTTATCAAAATTTGTTGGTAGTTATAAAAAAATTTCAGTTTATCGAATCGAAGTTTTTGGAGTTTTCAAAGGGTATCGAGCTATCGAAGTTTCTAGGGTTATTTATGTAATTTTATCACTACTTATAGATTCATCGAATTTTATCGAGTTACCAGAGTCTATCGAAGTATCGAAATTTGTTGATTGATATCGAAATTTATGGGGCTGTCAAAATTACTCGAGTTATCGAAATTTATAGAGTTATCCAAAGTTTATCCAGTTGTCGATATGTATCGAGATATGTAATTTTTTGAGCTATCGAAATTTACCGAGTCTTTGAAACGTACAGTTATCGAATTTTATCGAGCTTATAGTTTTTCAAATTCATAGAGTCATCAATATGTATCGAACTATAGAAATTTGCCGATACATTCCATCGGGTTTTCTAAATTTACAAAGTTTTTGAAGTTTGTCGAGTTATCGAGAACTATAGAGCTTTTGAGATTTATCGAGTTATCGAAATTTATCGAGTTAACGCAGTTTATTGATATCTAGCTAGGTTTATCGAAAGATTTCGAAATTCGCCGATAGGTATCATAATGAGAAATTTTCTAAACTTATGTTGTACATAGCGACCGAAATTTATGAATAGATATCGTATATTATCGAGTAGGTAATTTTGTACCTCATAAGTGAATCGACGTGCTAACTTTGAAAATATCTCCAGGGCTCTTAAAAAAAGTAAAAAACTGAGTTAACTGAATAATTTCAATAATACCGATATATAAAAACATATATACATACATACACACTACAACATTTTTAGGTACATCGAATCTTGTACTCTGTGTGAATGAATATGTTTATAAAGGACGACATTAGCTGAATGTGTAAGCCCTTCAATGTATACATGTTTGCATAAATACATATGTATTTTCGTAATAGACAAACGTATATTCAACAAATATAAACCCACATTTTAACAGGTAACAATTGAGCGTGTCTCATATTCCGGAGGCCCTATACTCAAAACTCTGGTCCTTCGGCAGCAGAGAGCTATTTACCAATTGCTGGAAAGAGTATGGGAAATGGTACCTCACCATTGTTGTTCTTTTGTGGCGTTGGTGGCCGTGGATCTGGTTCAGTGCAACCCAAAAGCCAATAAGTAGTCACTGTACCCTTGCCTTTTAATTCGACTTCACCGCGTAATTCCATTTGGAAAGTGCCAAATTTGTCGAAAATTGCTTTGGCCGCTGAAGAGACGTGTATTTTTAGGGCTGTGAATAAAAAAAATACTATGTAATTTATTTAGAACAATCGCTGTGCAACGATATACCGATTTATGTATAATGTTACTGATTAATATCGATATCGAAGACCATTGGTAATTATTATCGATAAAAATCTGTATATAAATACGCCACACTGAAACTTTGAAACCCCTTTTTCGAGAGTATCGTTCGCTCGATTTCAGTGAAACATGCAGCGATTTGAAGACAATAACTTCCTCTAATGAAAATCACTATATCTCCGAAATGAACTATGCTGGGGTGTTGGTACTTGGCACAGATGCATACATTATAAATACCGTACTTACGGCGAAAGTGGTAGGTATTTTAAAAGGGGGCGTGGCACCTCCCATGCAAACTGAAATTTTCATATGGCTTATCTCCGGAACCGTTTATCCTAAATTACTAAAATTTGATACAGCTACATATTTTATCAATATTTTTTTTAAAGTTGAGAGGAAATTAATCTATATATAAATATGTTAGCATCATTCAACTAGGGGCAGATTTCCTCTATGCTTTTCAATCGAACAGAATCATTCTTATTTTGTTAGAAAGGTGTTTTGCAGGATCAGTGCAGAGTAAGTTCGTTCTTCGGATAGGTGGCGTCAGGGTCGATTTTTTGTGGTACGCTTTTGAGCTACTTAGTCCCCATCGATTTTCATGAGAGATATATATCAAATATTTAGTACCGGGCCCGGATTTCCTCTTGCCGGCCATGAGTATACTATAATATGTATCGCGTCCCTAAGCACATTGGCCTCACATGGTTGTAGTGGATTATCATCACATTTTTAAAGTAAGTTTCACACATGTAAAGAGTCAAAACTGAGTGCAAGTTAATGTAAAAATTTTATGAAAAAGTGAGGTGGTCGAATTTCGAGCAAACGCGATATTAGTATTGGTAAATATGCGATAAATTCCAACGATTATTTCATAACATATCGATTATAGCATTGGTAAAAAGTATCGAAAACGATACTGATGATTATGTGCACAACTAAATAGCTTCTCCCCGTAATTTATTGCTTCCATACAATTAATAAATTAGGCCTACTCTTATGTTATGTACTTACGTAACCCTGCTGACTCCATGCGTGAAGCTGTATTCACAGTATCACCGAACAGGCAATAGTGTGGCATCTTTTGACCAACAACACCCGCACACACTGGACCAGCGTGTATGCCAATCCTTATTTTTAATTGATAATCTGGTTTATGGCGTATAGTAAATGATTTTACGGCGTCCAAGATAGCAAGCGCCATAAGACCTATTTCACGTGCATGGTCATCATTGCGTTCGGGTAAGCCAGAAACCACCATGTATGCATCACCAATTGTTTCAACCTACGCGACATGTTCAAACAGATGTGATCTTTGGCGCTTTGATAATTTCAAGCACTTTTTCCACCACTTACCTTATACACATCATAAAACCCTATAATACGATCGAATGTGCTATAAAGATCGTTGAGAAAGGCGACCACTTCCATGGGCCCGCTTTCAGCGCATAGCGCCGTAAAACCAACAATATCGCTGAAATAGATAGTCACACATTCAAATTGTTCCGGTTGCACCATTTCGCCAGCGAGCAATTGTGTTGCCACAGGTCTTGGAAGCACCTGATAAAGTAGCTCTTCAGTACGACGTTTTTCCATACTCAGTTGTTCTGTTTTCTCTTCTACTAAACTTTCCAAATTATTGGCATACTGCTCCATGCGTCGTAACAAGTCATCCATTAGGTTCTCGCAAAAACCTCTGAGGGTGCGTGGGAGAGTAGAGCGTGAGAAATAGAGAATGTAAAAAAAATGATATAACCTACTTCATAATCAATCGCACCGCTGATCTTATCGTAGCAAATGCCGGCCTGTCATCTGGATTATCAGCCCAGCATTTTTCCATTAAGTCTAAGACATCAGGTGGGCAATCGCGCTGACCAACAAATGGTCGAAATGGCGGTATTTCATGGGCCTCCACTCGATTCAAAATGGTTTGAACATCCATAAACTGGCGTGCCATTTCATAGGGTCCACCGCGCACAACAATTTCTTCCAATATAATAGCAAACGAGTAAACATCTCCCTTCTGCGTGGCCGGATTACCGGGTAGAACTGTTACAGGTAGCAGCTCTGGTGCGATCCAAAGGAATTCTTGAACAAATCAGGTACAAGATTGAAATGTTTAATAGCCAAACATAAATCCAAGTGCTACTTTATTCAACTCACTATTAAAATAATTCTGATCCTTCACAAACTCTGATGGCGTAGTCAATGAACGTAAACCAAAATCTGAGATCTTCAACACAAACCTGCCATCGATAAGGCAGTTACAGGATCGTAACTTGCCGTGTACCTGCACATCGCTATTATGCAGGTAAGCCATGCCCTTAACTATGTCGTGGATGAGCGACATACGGAAATTCCAATCCAATTGTATCGCTTCATTCTCCAGCACGTCTTTCAAACTACCCTTGGGACAGTATTCGGTAAGTATTAGTACGGTTGGGCGTGGCAAATCTATGCAAGCGCCAACAAAACGCACCGTGTTCTCATGGCTAACATCGCGCGCTTGCTTGATTTCCCACAAGAGTGTTGGTGTAATATCAACCTTCTTGCGATGTATCTTCTTTATGGCGACACGTTCACCTTTGAAAATGCCAATTGTGGTGAAGACCTGTGTGAGCGGCAGCGAGGCACAGCTGGCAATGGAGGCGCGACCGGAGTGTATATCATACTGCTGGAGCGAAAAGTTCTGTGTGGAAAAATAGGTGTATAAAGATACTCGTATTATCAAATGAATAAATGAATGAAATGAATGAATAAATGACTTTGAAATTGAGTCTTATTTGCTTGAACAAACCTCCACATTGAGTTTTTGTAGACCAACTTTACTGCCATACAGTCTTCCTACCTCAAGGAGTACCTCGTCTGGACGTACACGCCATGACATGTTGTTCAGTTCATTATTCAGCTTCATTTGTCTAGAAACAGTTATAGAAATTGTTAATTGAAAGCAGAACAAGATTACTCTTCCAATTTTTATTGCTATATTCATATTACTAAGAAATCAGGGAAAACTTACTTGCACATCAAGTATACCACCAGGAAAGAAAATCCAATAAATATTGCAAATGCAAACGTTCCATACATGATGACTAACTCTGAACGAAAAATAAATATGTGTTAAAAAAGATTTCGATAAAAAATTATCGTTCGGTTCAAGACGAATTTATAATACGCCTTGGTTCGTTTATTTCAGAAATTTAGAATCTTATATATAAATAGGCAATCATGTTTCCTTTACACCCCTTTTACGGCTAAACTATACTTCTAACAATTATACGTCATGAGAAAGGTATTTTGATGCTGATGTGCAGACAATTTTTAAAATTTCAAATTAGTTTAAAATAGAAGGAAAAAATCAATTCAAAAGTCACACCAATACCAATGCCATATATGTACATGGTTGGTGCGAAAATGTCTCCTAAATATATGCTTTAATATTGATAGTGAATTGCGAAGCAGCGGTGTAAGAAGAGTTTAGATTGAAATTAATGCAAGAAAGGAATAAAGGAAAAGATAAAAATAATAATAAAGATTCGTAAAGATAAAGACAAAGAAAAAGGTAAATTCAAATATTTTATATAATGGCAATGGAGGGTGTGAATATGTAAATGCAGAAAAGAATGAAGATAGAGATTAGGATGAAGGCAAATGAAAAGTTAAAGATAAAGATAAACTTAAATATTAAAATAAAGATAAAAAGCAAGACAAAGATAGAAATAGAAATAGAGAAAGTGATAGAGATAAAGATAAGAGGAAAACAAAAGGAACTGAATATGTTGTGTTATGCTATTTTATGATGTGTTATGTTATATTATGTTATGTTATGCCATGTAATGTTATGTTATGTTTTGTCATGTTATGTACGTTGGTTAACGCAAATAAAATAAAATAAAATAAAATAAAATAAAATAAAGCAAAGTAAAGTAAAATCAAATAAAATAAAAAAAAATAAAATAAAATACAACAAAATAGAATAGAACAAAATAAAATAAAAAATTAGATAAAATAAAAGAAAATAAAATAAAATAAAATAAAATGAAATAAAATAAAACACAATACCATACAGCAAAATAAAATAAAATAAATTAACACTCATAGTTTAGTTAATTTTAATGTCTTTGTTAAACCCTATTTTACGTTTATTAATGAAATTGCTTTTTTATTTATTTTTTGTTTTATTATTTTTTGTAAATCGAATAAAACCAATGCAAAAATTAAAATGTCTGTGAATAGAAATTTCAGTTGCTACGGTAAGTATGGTAAAGATATATAATTTTTCACGTAGAAGGATGCTGCCCGTTGTAGTGGTGGAATTTCAACCACTGGGGTAATAATTCAGAAATTCACTTAAAACAAAAATTTTGTGAACGAACCGAAAACTATGTGCAACTTCTTTCCCATCATTTCCTTAAGGAATTTCTAAAGACAAACCCCTTTCTCTATTTGAGTCTTCCAACTGGAACTTTATTCAGCACTGAAGGAGTTTTTTTTTTATGAAACCTGGACTGATCACAAGATAAAATGAATATAAGTCCGTGACTTTCCTAGTTTCCCGTGCTGCAACTTGACGGGCATCGGAAAAAACTAATTTCCAGCGCTCATCAAGTTTTATTTATTTGCGGAAAAACCATAACCCAAACCTATTTCAATGGTGAAAATTGTTTACTGAAATCGAGGTGCGCACTACCACACGATGGAACCTAGATTTTGTCGAAGCAACATCTAAAAATATAAAAAGTGTTTTCTAGCGGGTAATGGCAAGCCTCCTAGTGCTTTTCTGTCTGCAAGAGTTTTCGCCGTTCGGAGGCGGCGTAAAACTGTAGGTCCCTCCCTTTGTGTGATAACATAACACCGAAAATCGGAGATGAAGCTCACACAAGCACTTAGCAAATGTGGGAGATGCCACTTGTATTAAATATTTCCTATTGCCGAACCCCAAGAAAGTATTCGCACTTGTTGCTCAATAAACGCCGTTTTAAGGTCTTTTAGAAATCGTTTTATTTTGAGGGCATTTATCCTGAACGAGGTGTATTGAGGTTAATCATGTTAAGAAATCGTTTTTAAGTGGAAAGTCCAATCAATTCCCGGGATTATTGATCTACCCACGTATATTTGAAAAGCATTTAACGACCACGCATGTCTTTTGCAGTTTACTTTCCAAAACGCAAACTTATGTGCTATCTGTACAATTCGAAATTTTCGCGATTTGAAATCGGTTGCCGCTGAGACTGTGGAATGAAAAGTAATCGGCAAAATTTATAAAAATGGAAAGCTAACTAAGTTTGAATTTATTTTTAATTACATCCATTATATTTCAGGCTATTTTTGGCGCACTAAATTTGACTTTTTATATTGATTTTATTTGTTAATTTGCTACTCATCAAACATATCTCATTTTTGGCAAACAAAAATGTATGTAAGCAACGACAATTACGTAAACTGCGTTTATCTTTAACAGCTGGCTGTCGTTTGATTGGCTAATCTTAGTTTAAACCAGCTAGCTCGAGCATTTAAACTAAGTTTAAACCATAGTCAGATTTAACCGTGCACTGATGAACTGGCCCTAAGTTTACTGGAAGCGAAGTGGAAAATGGAGCATATCGTTAATATAATGCTTGAAACACAATTCCCGGTCGGTTTAACGCCGACTTCGAACGAAGATTGTATTTTTATGAGACCTTTTTTTCATGGCAGAAATACACTCGGAGGTTTGCTATTGCCTGCGAGGGGCGCCCGCTGGTAACAAAAAAACTTGTTTCTTATATTTTATTTTGCGATGTTGCTCGGACCTGGGCTTGAACCCAGGCCCCACGGAGTGGTAGTGCGCACTTCTAACCACTACAGCACAGCAGCCGCCTATTGGGAGCAAAATTAAACAAAAATCAAATATTGTAGACAGATGAGGCCGGCACATCGTGTGAAATACCTATGAAATGTAAGCAAAATAAAAATACCATACGGAAACGAGAGATGGTCAACTGTCAGATCAGCTTCTTATTTTTGTGATACTGGACCAAAACTACAGAAAAAGTTGGTATTTCTGCTACTAGAAGGAAGATTATAAACCGCTCTAAACTTTTGGGCTAAGAAATTTCAAATGATAACACCAATATACATATGTACTGTACGCTCACCATTGCCATGACACTCCGGCGCGTTGCCTAAAAATCCACAACGTGGCACATCTGGCGGTGGGCCTTCACGTCCACCAGGCCAATGGATTTTCTTGCCCGGCACCGCAGAATACTCACTAAAATTTAAATGTACAAACAAAATTAAAACTTAAGAAAATGTACATACCCATTTTACATAAAAAAGTCCTTACCGATGTAGACCATAGTAATGTGCTACTACCTCAAATTTTCCATTTATCGGATCCAAGTCTGAAATAGAATAATCAGCATCACGATCACCATTGTCGTCAATGCGCACATGGCCAGTTATGCCATGGAAATCTCGATTCCACATACGTCGTGTTATAGCCATGCCGTCACGTATGTCACCACGTTCCGTAAGAGTTTCATTGAAAGCCATGCCGAGCAAGTAAACGCCATCATAGAAAGCGCCAATAAAAAAGTTAACCTCAAAAAGCGAAAATAACGGAAAAGGTTGAGATTAAAATTATGCGAGAGTGGATAAACTGCAGAAATATTTTAGATTATCCTTTTTGTTTTGGAATATAAAAATCATATAAAATACTAGCGTACGCACTTCTTCACCCTCGCTGAAAGTATAATTGTACGTTTTGGCCATTTCTCGCACTTTGTCTGCAAAACCCTGATATTGTGGATTAGTCGGTTGCAGCAGAGAAACACGCAATAATGCTTCATATGCCTTGCGCGCATGGCTATCCAGTGCATCGCCCATTTCCCAATCGTGATCACCCCAATAAGAGCTCTGCAGCGGAAATAAAGAAGCGAAAATTTAAATATTAAGGATACTATGTAGCAGAGTGTAGGACTGTTGTAATACTTGAAATATTTCCACATCAAGGAATACCCATTCGCCATTCGTCATGCCCAGTGTGTAAGCAGCAAGCATAAATTTGCGAACTAAAATACCACGCAGCGATAGAATCACCACTGAAACCAAAAAAAGGAAAACTGTCATGCAATAATATACAAGTAGTATTTAAATTTATTTCATAGTAATGTGGCCAGTAAGATAACTTAGTAATAAGGCAAATACTTTCTTAAATCTAGTTATAATAATTGTGTAAGGTATAATTTTGCCGCTGTGGTGTAGAGGTAAGCAGTGCGCGCTTCCACTCCGCAGGCCCTGGTCAGAGCAACGTCGAAAAAAAAATTTAAAAAAAAAGGTTTTTTCTTAACAGCGGTCACCCCTCGGCAGGCAATGGCAAACCTACGAGGGTACTTCTGCCATGAAAAAAGCTTCTCACAGAAATACAATCGCCGTTCGGAGTCGGCGTTAAACTGTAGGTCCCTCCCCTTTGTGTGACAACATCAAGGCGCACGCCACAAATCCGAGGAGAAGCTCGGCCAAACACTAACATATGTGTAAGCGCCAACCTATTATTATTATTATAATTTTGCATATTAGGTTACCCCAGATTTTTTTTGAATCACGGCCTAAATAAAGCGAAAATAAAATTTTATTGCCGACTCGTGCGGACATGATGCTAAACTTTGTACTGAGATTAGTACCAGACTGTACTACAACACTTCTCATACATGAAAAGTTTGGCTTGTGTGCGATTAAAAATTTTAAGAGTATGTTTTCTATTTCAGGTACCTTGCATATCCATCTCATTCAAAATCCATACAGCTTTCCTCAAAATTTTAAGGGCCAGATTATCGCATGACCCGTACCAAGGACCATCTAGACTGTGGCCCGAACGGAGCACCCTGTTTTTTCGCCATTCGTGAGGCCAATTATGGTTACAAAATAAAAAGCGCTCTTAAAAAGATCGCCAGAACAACCATCTCTGCCTCAACTAGAGCTACGTCACCACTGCGCTTTCCTATGGCCTGAAAAAACACGGAATGAAATCACAAAGCAATGCAATCCAACGGAGAATCACTCTTGCCAACAAGTGCTACTTTGGACTAAGTAGGCAATTTAGAAATAAAGTCCTCTCTCGTCGTACAAAAATCACACTCTATAAGTCACTCATCTTGCCTGTGCTGGTGTATGGCGTGGAGGCATGGACAATGAAAACATCTGATAAAGCTGCTCTTGGAGTTTTCGAGAGAAATATTCTGCGAAAGATTTACGGGCCTTTGCGCGCTGGAAATGGCGAGCACCGCAGGCGATTTAACGATGAGCTGTATGAATTAAGATGCAGCGGTTCCGCTTGCTAGGTCATGTCGTTCGAATGGACAAAAACGCTCCTGCTCTGAAAGTATTCAACGCGGGTCGCGATGCTGGTAACAGAGGAAG
>JAPVRG010219507.1:0-14256 GCA_029783565.1 Rhagoletis cerasi | reverse complement strand
GCCGCGACCTCGGCGGCACACCTCCATCCGATGGTCCAAATTTTCGATGACGCTGAGGCATAATTGAGGTTCTATGCCGTTAATGTGCCGAATTATCTCATCCTTTAGCTCTTTAATTGTTACTGGCTTATCGGCGTACACCTTTTCTTTCAAATAGCCTCAAAGAAAGTAGTCCAACGGTGTCAAATCACATGATCTTGGTGGCCAATTGACATCGCCACTACGTGAGATAACACGGCCATTGAATTTGTCGCGCAAAAGAGCCATTGTTTCGTTGGCTGTGTGGCAAGTGGCACCATCCTGTTGGAACCACATATTGTCCACATACATATGTACCAATTCGGGCCATAAAAAGTTTGTTATCATCTCACGATAGCGAACACCATTCACAGTAACTGCCTGACCGGCCTCATTTTGGAAAAAATACGACCCGATGATGCCGCCAGCCCATAAACCGCACCAAACAGTCACTCTTTGTGGGTGCATTGGTTTTTCGACAAGCACTCTTCGCCCAAATGCGACAATTCTGCTTATTTACGAATCCACTGAGGTGAAAATGTGCCTCATCACTGAAGATGATTTTCTTCGAAAATTGTATCTTTCCATGTTCAAATTGAGTTAGTCTGAAATTGAGAAATGTCAAATGAAATGCAGAAAAAAACTTGACGTTTAGGTGTGGTTCACATTCAACATCGGCCCTTAAAATTTAACCACCCTTTATTACTTAATGTGATTTTACACAGCCATATTAGTTCCCCGAGTTTACCAAATTCAGATATCGGGGCGTATAAGCAACTCATATTATTGCTGTCGAAAGTGGCTTCTAAGCTAACAAATAAATGGTGTGCTTCGATCCCTTTTTTGGGGGTCTTTTCCTAGATGTGGCGAATGGTGAGTACCTGGGCTATGGTGGATTCACCAAGTATAAAGGCAAACTGACAAAAGTCAATCAGCTAGTTTACGGTGTTTTCCAGCATCTCACACAATATGC
This sequence comes from Rhagoletis cerasi, assembly GCA_029783565.1. Classification (NCBI taxonomy): domain Eukaryota; kingdom Metazoa; phylum Arthropoda; class Insecta; order Diptera; family Tephritidae; genus Rhagoletis; species Rhagoletis cerasi. The sequence continues at coordinate 13,265 of JAPVRG010219507.1, read as the reverse complement.
TCGATAAAAGCTTATAGCCAATAATTAGAAGGCTGATCCTGCGTTAAATGTCGTCAGTCGACGCTGGATTGCTAGGAATTCGGTCAGAATTTCGCTTCGCACTTATTGTACGAGTATGGTATGCTCTAAATTGATAGCAAAAGATAAATATATTATTTGAAATATTCGTCAATTATATTTTCATAGGACCTGTTGCAATGGTCTTTTCGCAAGTGCTTTTGATTTAGTTGAAATTAACGCAAATATTTGTTCAATTTTAATTCGTGAATGAACGTGAACTGAAAACTGAGTTAATAGCATAAGTGAAATATCTTAAACTTCAACTGGTGAACACTCTGCAAAATTTAAAAACCTTATTTTTTCGTCCACTGTTGACAGTGAACATGCTAAAGAGTGCGCTACAATTGTTTTGCCGAGTGGTGTTTCGCGCGATAAAAGGACTAACAAGCAGGGTGTTCCCCTGCTGTTAGAAGCAGCGCCGAATCACCTAATAGCTCTGTTCCCCACGAGCCTGCAGGATGCCGCGTGCGCCCAAAACAGCCCAGAAAGCGTTCCTCACGCTGTAAAAATGGGTAATGAAGAGCGATTACGTTCCACTTTTGGATCGTAAATGTTTTCTTCTTGGTGCCCGAAACATCCCTAGAACATATGCGGTAGCAAGAGTTCTGACGATTTACCTAGGGCCGTAGCATCTCTAAATGAATTCGAAAGAAAGGTTGAAACAAAATGGAACAATTCTAAAACCAGTAGAACTGCAAGAAATATCTGGACTCACTCTTACAAACCAAAGACGGAAGGTAATCGATATCCTCAGGTTACAGTTACGATCATGGTACACTGGTCCCTTGGTGAACATGCTGAAATGTTCCTCCCGTCAATCCTAGGCACCGAAGCTGTAGCCTAGATGAAAGTATGGAAAGCTTCTTACATTACCTTTAATCAAATTGAATTTACATTTTCTAAATTCTCCATTACCAGCAGAAGATACCAATGAACCGTGACAGTAGATAAGATCAGAGGTTCCATAGAAAGCGTATCAAAATGGTGTTTGCAGCGCTGATTGGCCAATGCTTAGGGAACGCAAACAACCAACCATACAATTTTTAAAAGAATCGATTTTTTACTGTTTAGGGGCAGTTGATGAAGTTTAAATAATCTACAAGCAAATAGATATTTAAAAAAAATTCCCCAGTACGAATCTTTTCTAGCGACTGTAGATATCTACATTTAGATTTTTAGCCTTTAACCATAAGCTAGTTTGCATGTAGTTCTCTCATTTCTTTGTTACATCCTTGTTATTGTTATATGTAGTTGTGGCATTTCCTGTTTTGGGCATACTACGTGCGTGCATGTTCGCTTGCTGCTGCTTAGAGCTGTTATGCGACTTGCTAGCCGTTGGACGCTTAGACAGCAGAGCAGGCGTGCATGTATTTTTAATGGCACATGGCATGTGTGTTTGCATTCTCTTCCATGTGTACGTACGTGTTGCTCCAACTGGCCCAGTAAACTTAATTAAAAATTCACGCGCTCGCATATAATTATGTATGCATTTTAAGGATTTCTGCCACAAACTTGGTTTTTTTTTGTGCTTGAAACTATACAACTATAACACACTGAAGCGTATGCTCATGTAGGCACATTCATGCATGGATATCAGTGTAAGTTTATTAGTATGCATGTGGAAGGCACCGAAGTGTAGAGTAGAAACGCAGCATTTCTGCACTGAATAACTTAATATGTAAAAACGAGAATGCTCAAAGAAAATTATGAGCAAAATAGGCAAATGTTGCCTTTACGATGTTGACAGCAAAAAATTTTATTAAGAGGAAGGACATATGCTGTGAGCATGGTCGTATAGTGCTTCGTGTGAGATGTGCGCAAAAAAAAGTTTAGAAACATTGCAGGGAAATTGCAAAACAGCTGCAATCAGTGGGCCGCCAACAATACCACTTGCCTACGTTTATTTAGAGCCTTCAAACACTCATTTTTTTCAAACCAAGTTTTTTCGCACGCAAAACAGCAACGTTCAACGTGGTTGTTGTTATTTTGTAGCCGGAGCTTCGCCTGTTGGTGACACCTTCAAATTGTAGCCTTTGCTGGCTGTAAATTATTTTCAGTGCAGTGATGGACCAGTCACTGAGCTACCACTGCCACTGTGGCAGTCAGTCATGGCAGCCAACCAGGCAGTCATCAGCGCTGTAATAACAGCAGCCAACAAGGTGCCACCTTTCTTCACATGCATGCGTCACATCGCGTCGCGTATGCCAAGTGGCGGCAGCAATGTTGAGGCAGTTAGTTTAGACCGACTGATAGGCAACACCTTGTTGGAAACCAAGCAGCTTTTGTTGTTGCTGCTGTAAGCGAAGTTTTGAGTTGACTTGTCGTTTGTTGCACCCACCTTGCTGAGTGTTCCTATAGCCAAATAAATATACACATGCATATCAGCGTATGTGTGAGTCTGAAAGAGTTCGTGGTTGTTGCTACTAAATACGTGTGCCTGTTTATTATTTATGCAACTCATGCGAAAATTTGTATGTAGAAGCAATGAAGTATGGGCCTCAGAGTAGAGTGCACAGTAGGCCAGTATAAACTATTCTTGTTTTTTGTGTAATAAATAACTGTAAATACATATTGTCTTAAAGTATCCGCGTCGGAACTCATTATGCTGGTCCCATTTGGTGTGGGAATTCAGTTTAAGTGGTGGTTTAAACTTCCGTCCCAGAGTTTCAAATCACCAGAATATGAGCAATGAGGATAAATGTCAGGCTGAGAGACATCAGTAAGTCAACTGTACAAAAATTCGCCTGAAGGATATCCAAAAAAAAAAGCAAAAGTTGACCTCAAAAAGTTGACCTTACAAAGCATTAATGGCCGCAAATAAAAGCCTGAATAATCTATTGCCGAAGTGGTGAGGCAAACGCTTGTCCATGCGGTTTTGATAGCAACGCCCACGATGTCGCGATCTTGGAGCATACCTTGGACCAAATATTGTATATACCTCCGCATAATCAGGAAGGACCGCTGCTGAAGAGGCCGATTTTCCTATTGACAGCCAAGTTGCCTCCAACTCAGACATGGTGGGGGAGCTCCCTGAGCCAGTAGTCGCGAACGGCGGATCAAATGATGCCACATCGCTGACCGATATAACTGTAGATGATGAGGAGACCTTAGCTCCATACCTACAGAAAATTATGGTTCGGAGGAAGGCCTCCTCTGCGTTGGAAAGACCAGGTGGAGAAGGACTTGGCTTCACTTGGCATTTCCAATTGGCGTCAGTTGGCACAGAAGCGAAACAACTGGCGTGCTTTGTTGGACTCGGCCAAAATCGCTTAAGCGGTTTCAGCGCCAAACAAGAAGAAGAAGAAGAATGATCTTTTTGCACCCGCAAAGTAAACGCTGAAATCCGAGCCGAGCGCAAAGATGGAAAATGCGAGAAATAAGCTTTAAAACTGGGTGCATAGAATTTCATACAAAATCACGTAGGGTGGAAGCCGATCGAAGTCGAGAGTAAATTTCACTGCAAGAACACCAGTTTTTAACTATTTTTCAGCCCTGACTCGCGCTGAAACGGAATATTTTTTTCAGTCGCTTTTCGTTATTAGTTATTTTAAGCAACATTGTGGATATTGATGTTTTGAGTAGTGACGTTTTTTCTCGCCCTACCACGAGCGAAACTCAGATCTGATTCTCGAATCCTCTCTGCGGTACCAAATCTTGAATCAGCCTTACAACCGGCTCCGCTTTCAGCGTTCGCTCTGCGGGTGCTTTTAGTGTATGTATGTAATTCTGGGCATTCTCCTACTTTTTTAACTTCCCGAAGAAGGAAGGTAATCGATACTAGATGAGGTAAGGAAGCATTTCTAATTCGCAGACAAATAAACTGGGAGGTGTTGAGACGCTTTCTAATCAGATCCTTGCTAGAAACCTCCGACAATCTCGAGAGAAAGCAAATGCTGGACTCAAAAGTCGAAGGATTGACTACCGCTTTTCAATAACCAACGAGCAGCATGTTCTAAAAAGAAGATGAAAAAGCAACGACTTCCATGGTGCGATTACAAATATAAGACTATGCCGAGACATGTCCACACCCTTTTCTTTGTTATATGCGTGTTGAGTAGCCGAAAGCGTCGGACCTACAATCGCCTTGAAATAGCTGTCCAATATATGCTTCCGTTACTTCAGAAAAAAGGACGAGAGTCTTATCGGGGTTTGGTATGCGAATATTTACCTTTAGGGATAAATACCGCTTTTAACTCCGTCCATATTTGGTATAAAATGCCTTCTGAAGGTCGTAAGTAAGATGCAGCAAAAAGCCTCCCAAATACTTCTATCAAATAGTGCTAAGAAGATTACTTATTACCCTGATGTTAAAACCTTCATGGAAGTGCTTCCGCCAGAGGCTTTCAAGCATTTCGGAACTGCTGTTCGTCTATTTGCCATTTCCTCTTTATATCGATTACATTTCTTGGAATTGTTTTGCGATATTAAATCTTATCCTGCACTCTTTGCGAAGGTCTATTATATCGTGTACCATATTATAAACAATTATGAACAATATTCTCAATTTTTCTTCTTGGACATATAAAGTACTTTCAACAATATGAGTTCATATAAAGTCATCTCACCGCTCTAGGAACTGGGACTCTACAACACGCTGGCAGCGTTTGCGAACAACCTTCTCTGGTTATAAATGCAGGGCTTGGAGACTCCTCCCAAACATTTGCAGTCAGGGTGACTCCCCAAGGAGAGTTCCCTCGCCGTTATAATGGAATATTGCTGTTGCATTGCCTTTCAACTAATCTCTTTCAACGAAGCCAACTTTCGTTCAACTTTTGATTCAACTAATCGCCTGTGAAAATGAACGCCTTTTAAAATTGCTTTGCCATTCACGGAATCAATCCTCAAGGCTAACTGGTTTAGCAAAGCCAAAGTCGGGTCACTCGCAATCGAATGAGTTTCGATTCGCAATACCATTTTAAAATTTCTTCATTTACTTAAATTATACCACACAATAATTTAAGTACGAATGGCGCGATTCAAGTCCAGGCTTAAAGACTTAATAACTATCATACTTGGCGTAGGCCACCTTGCAATTCCCCGATATATTTTCTGATATAGCGATATGTCTAGCTTTCAAAATGTTTGCGACAAGTTTTCATTTGGCATAAACAACTTGCAGATCTTTATCACCCAAGTAGTTCCCTTTATAACCTTACTAGTATTCCTTCTTTCCTGGTCTTTCCAACGCAGTGTGTGCTTCGAGTCGAATACTTTCAGGGCTGGAGTGTCTGTGTCAATTCGAACCACGTGCCCAAGCCTGCGGAGCTGCTATATTTTAATTCGCTGCACAATGTCCATATCATACACGTCATCGTTCCCAAGCCCGTAAATCTTCCGTAGGATCTTTCTCTCGAATACTCCAACGGCCGCCTCATCGGATATTGTAATTGTCTATGCTTCTGCGCCATATACCAGCACGGGCATGATGAGTGGCTTATCTCGAATAAAGGTACTGAAATTGGCTAGCTGTCTTAAAACAGTGTATGCATTAAGTTTTGAAGGGTTTATGAAATAAGTTTCTAAGATAGATATTGCGAAAATATTTCAAACCAAGTTTGGAAGACGCATTTTTGTATTTAATATTAATATAACCTAAAAATATTTTGCGTACTTGCTCAGAAAATTATACTGATTTGAATAACAAAGTGTCCTGTATCTCAATTTCGAGAGGAAATGTTTTCTATTAATAAAATACTATTGGCAATTAGGGCATCACTGCTTGATACCAATGACGGTTTGTTTCTCGTTCATCGTATGAAGGTGGAATAAATATCGACTTGTAGAGAAAGAAATTATCTAAATAACTGCGCTGAGCAGCACCGTCGCGCGACTAATAACTTTCCCGTAATTGGTTGCTAAATTAAATGATAATTTTTTTTGTATGAAATATGAGCAGGAAATAATGTTACTCATACGCCATGTATCCATGCTTTTGATCATGATCAAACTTATGGCGTTTCCTTTACTACAAAAATGTTGCCTTTTCATTGCCTTGCTGTTTGAGCGTAGCGGGCAATTAGAAGGTAACATTTTTCGGTAGAAAAGAAAATAGTAGCAATAGATTACGAGGAAATAATAAGTCGCTGCGTAAAACTTGCCGCTGCAATTATCTTCCTAAAACGACACTTCTTCCATCTCGATCCAAAAAAACGAGAATCGTCAGATTCGGCATACCATTAATCTGCAAGGGAATTTTTTGAGGGTACACGTAAAAATTGTGCCAAATTGACTGGGCTGTATAGGCCTTAAACACTATTAACCTAAAATAGTATTATTTTTAATTTCTCTTGAAATATGACTTAAAATCCACTGTGCAGCCAAAAAGTGAAGCTTTTGTTCAAAAAACATAACTACAAGCAATGCGATTTTTTTTTTTATAAATTTTTTTTATTTGCTATTGATGCTAAATATTCTCCGTTGCATTTGGAGTGGAAATGATTCTACTTACACCTACGTGGATTTCAAGCTTTTTATGAATGGAATTAAGAACATGTGCAATGTTGTTATACCTATAAAAAATAAAAGAATGCAAAATATATACACTATATACATGTACATATGTATGTATGTAAACAAATGTAATTTTGTGTCCTTCGCAACAAAAGCAGCGTTACTCAATTATAGTTTGTTTTTGGATATTGAAAAATTTTAAGCATAAACCCCCAATATTTACTTTGGTTACATGAGTTTATATATATAAGTCCGTTAAATAGTAAACCAAAAACGAAAAAAATTATATAGTTCGTATTTTCACATTTTCGTATCAAAAATGCCATAGTACACTATTCATTAGTTTCAAATTTTTTTCACACTTATTTGAGAAAGGTTACTTGCAGCTATTAGTTCTTGGAACAAAACTTTAAATGTCCTTACTTCCAAGCACTATAGCTTGAAAAAAAATTTACCACAATATCGCTTTAAAAAAAAGAATTTTCTTAACAACAAAATGAATAGGTACTGCTTTAAGCCTTCCCTTAAAACATGCAAAGTGCTTAAGTTATAACTTTTTTGTTGAAAAAAGAAATTAAAAGAAACATTCGAACGTAACATCCGCAACGCTAGAATCTGTCCCTATATACATTTATACATCTACAAAATTGGTGTAAACGATTTAAAATTTACATTCATAGAAATATTTACTAGCCAATACCCGCTTGCTTTGCGGCGCCTTAAAACTATTTTTGATCTGTAAACCAATCATTCAATTCGGTTAGGAAACGCGAGAGAAACCGTGTTAATAAACACTCGCCTATTTGTAAATATACGGATATGTATGGAGATATAGGGGAAAATATTGTGTGAAATTTATATTGAAGTATCTCGACTTCGGTACCACTTATCGCGTTCATATTTAGTAGGTTGATTTCTCTTTATATGTGTGATACCTGTACCGAATTTCGATCGGACCGTAAATACAATTTTTTCAGAATAGATCGGTCCTTGGTTCACCTACCTTAAAAGAAGTATCCCATATGTTAATCCATACAATGCTCTATACGTGACAAACTTAATTCCAATCCGTTATCGGTTTTTGCGTGATTGAGTAAAAAACATCCAAACATCCAAACACACAAACTTTCATATTTATTATATCAGTAAGAAAGTAAGATTTAGGAAAAAATCGAGCTTAAATACACAGAGAACTAAATAATCCAAATAGATTTATTTCCTTTTCACTATAAAGGTCCCCTAGGTATAAATAACTAAGTATGTACGTACGTATGTATGCATGCATGCAAATTCTTGATATAAAATTCTTTGGAATATATTTTCGTTTTTTCTACACATTACTTTATCATCAATGTTGCCACAGATTTGCACCTCAAGCGGAAACTGCTTTTAATTTGCGGTAGCAGAATTCTATTTGATTATATCTGTGTTGGCGTCATTTTCAATACGTACACTAAGAAAAAATAACATGATTTTTTCGCGATTTAAAATTTTTCAACAGTAAAAGTATTTTTTAAAACAATTTTTTAATTAAATTCGTTTAAATTATTGAAAGCAATTTGATTCAAAACTAAACATTTGAAAACACATTCCCATGCTAGAGCTGGAGAAACATCGATGTTTAGGGATATCGATGTTTTCGATGTTTTCAACTTTCAGAATCAGGCAATTAACCTCCGCAAAATATTTCTACTTTCGCTTGGGAATAGATTGGATTAAATAAAAAATTATTTATGAATAAATGCAGTACATCTTTACTGTATCCACGCCCACTTCCCATATAACGGTATATTTGAAAAAATGCAAAAAAATACGATATTTCAGTAACTACTGAAGCTTATTGACTCAAATTTGATATTTGCAATGATATATTAACGGTCAATAAGAATATTTTTTGAAAAAGGGGCGTTGCCACGCCCACTTATGGATTTATATGTATATCTCGGGAACCGCTTTACTAATTTCTACCCAACTTGACACAAGTGTTAATCTTGGTCCAGCATAGAAAACGGTCGAAATTTTTTGAAAACAGAGAACAACCACGCCCACTTTCCATATAACACAATTTACGGAAATACGAAATCTGTTATAAATCGGTAACTACTGATGCTAATTTACTCAAAATTTATGTTTGCAATAACTCCTTAGCCCGAAGTACGATCATACAATATTTTTATGACAAGTAAAGAATTCTAAGTTCGGTTGAAACCGAACATTAAATACCCGGCGCACGTATTAAACATCGTTTTTTTCACAATTCTGAAACATACCGTTACGTGGTAAACAGGGGTGATTTTTCCTTTTTCAATCATTATCGATAATATGCTCAGTTAAACTTAAAGAAATAACTTAGCTGTGTTTGGTAGAAATCGATAAAGCGGTTACCGTTATAAACTTAAGTAGTCATAAGTGGGCGGTGTCACGCCCATTTTCTAAAGTCCATACAAATATTATTTCTTGTTAAGAGATTGATGTGAGTACCAACTTTGAGTAAATTACCGTTTCTAAATTTCGAAATATCGAAGTTTTCATGCTTCTGAAATTTACCGTTATATGAAAAGTGGGCGTACTTTTAGCACGATTTCAATCAGCTTTCTTTTTGGTGGGAAGGACATTTATTTTACTGAGTTTGGTAGAAATTAATAAAACAAATTACCGACATACACATACGTAGTCATAAGTGGGCGGTGCCACAACCATTTTCTAAAATTTTTTTATAAGCGTACTTCTTGCAAATGAATTATTGCAAACATAAATTCGAGTAAATTAGCTTCAGTAGTTCCCGATTTATCACAGATTTCGTATTTCTGTAAATTACCGTTATATGGAAAGTGGGCATGGGTATTGTCCGATTTCAAAAATTTTCAACCATGTCCTATGCCGGAACAAAATTAACATTTGTGCCAAGTTTGGTAGAAATTGGTAGAGCGGCTACCGAGATATACATATAAATCCATAAGTGGGCATAGCTACGCTCCTTTTTCCAAAATTTATAATATTCTTATTTCTCGTTAATATATCATTGTATGTATCAATTTTGAGTCAATAAGCTTCAGTAATTACTAAAATATCGCAGTTTTTGTATTTGTGAAAATTACCGTTATATGGGAGTTGGGCGTGGTTATTGGCCGATTTCGCCCATTTTCAATACCGTCCGTCCCCATCCCAATAGAAGTATGCGTGCCAAGTTTCGTTGAGATATCTCAATTGTTACTCGAGTTATCGTGCGGACGGACGGACAGGCAGACATGCCTTAATCGATTTCTCTTTTCATTTTGAGCATTTTGGTATACATGTGTCTATATCGTTCTCGATTCCTTTAGGCTGTTACAAACAACCGTTATGTGAACAAAGTTATAATACCCTTGTGCACACAGTGCGCTCGGGTATAAAAATGGACGTGGGATCGCCCACTTATGGCTACGTATGTGTATCTCGGTAACCGTTTTATCGATTTCTACCAAACTCGATATTCTTAATGTACTTGACACAAAAAAGCAAGCTGTTGAAAATGTTTGAAATCGGGCTAAAACTACGCCCACTTTTCATATAACGGTAAATTTCAGAAATATGAAAACTTGGATATTTCGAAATTTAGAAACGGTACTTTATTCAAGGTTGGTATTCACAACAATCTCTTAACAAGAAACAAGATTTGTATGGCTTTTAGGAAAATGGGCGTAACGCTGCCCACTTATGACTAATTAAGGTTGTCTCGGTAACCGCTTTACCGATTTCTAGCAAACACAGCTATACTATTTCTTTAGGTCTAACTAAGCATATTATCGAAAATGTTTGAAATGGGTAAAACACCACCCCAGTAGGTTTCAGAATCGTGAAATAATTATGTTAAATATGTGCGCCGGGTATTTAGTGTTCGGTTTCATCCGAACTTAGCCTTCTTTACTTGTTGAAATCTATTCGCTAAGCTCGAGAACGGCTATACCGATTTTTTTGAAATATTGGACACATACTGCAGACTTTCCAAATATGGTTATAGGCTAAAACTAATTTCGAAATATTAAGGGGGCGTGGAATCTCCCATACTAACTGAATTTTGCATATACATAGCAAGTCTCTTGAAGTGTTTGGGTTAGATTACTAAAACTCTGTATCGAGACATAGTTATGAAATCAATTTCATACTCATTGAGAAAAGAGGGTGTTATCGGGAAAGGGGGCGTGGAACCTCCCACACTGAAACTGAATTTTTCATCCTGCATACCTCTGTAAGTGTTAATTGGTAGAGTACTGGATCTTGGTATAGAAATATATGTAATCAAGCCTATACTCATGGAGGAAAATGGGGGTTATTCTCATACTGCATATCTCTGGAAGTATTTCAGGTAGGGTACTGGAATTTTTTATAGAGATTTAACGAAGCTCGGGGTTAATGGAAAAGGGGGCGTGGAAACTCCAACATTATCTTAGTTTCTCATGATGCATTTAGATAAAATACTGAGATTTTGTATTTGATCAATGCAACTACACTGAATTAGAGATGGAAATGAGTATTAGAAACTTAGAGTGATTAGTATCTATCCATTTGGCTTAACAAAGTCTATCATGCAGCCAGATTTTATAATTCTATAATTTTTAACGCCCTGAGTACTTTAACTCGCTTTTAAATATACAGCAGAAATTCTTCGGGTAAAATCTTGCAACTTCTGACAAGAAGACGACCTCACCTACTCTCTAATTTTTCCCCCCATTCACCAGAGAACCGAGCACGGGAACTCTTTCTGGCAAATTCTTGCAACTTCTGGTGAGTTAGGGAACGCAAGGAAAGCGTAAAGTAAACAAAATAATGGTTTGCGTCAAATCCTATGAGTTTTAGTTTAAAACAAACACTATACAGTTTATTTTTTTCTCAGTGTATTTAGGTGTGGGGGAAAGTTAGTAGCATTACTGTGCATTTATTTCTTCACATGCTAAATAGTTGAAGTTTTTTGCTTGTTACATACATGAATATGCAATTAGCGCTAAATATTTGCAAATGTTATTTATACAATATTTCCTTCTGTAGCTGAGTTTTACATATTTACGGATACAAAATATTTATCGTAGTTAACGTTAGTTTGCTTAACAGCGCGGAAACTGGGCTGTAGTTATCGTATTGAAAAACATAATTTTTACTATATGTTAGCTTTTTTTTGTCAAGAAAATTGGTACATACGCACAAGAGTTTAATGTAATCTGTTTTAGCGGGAAATATTGCATTTCATCGGCCATTAATTTTAATAAAAAGTGAATGAGGTACTAATTTTTATGTTATATTCAACCTGTGGCAATTCAGATAGTGGTGTGAAGAAAAAATATATTCTTCTTTTCACTGAATGTTTCTCAATTTCAGTCTGATTTCGTGGACACATGTGATCTAATAATAATAATAATAGATCGGCGCTTACACATATGTTAGTGTTTGGCCGAGCTTCTCCTCCGATTTGTGGCGTGCGCCTTGATGTTGTCACACAAAGGGGAGGGACCTACAGTTTTACGCCGACTCCGGACGGCGATTGTATTTTTATGAAAAGCTTTTTCATGGCAATTACCCTCGGAGGTTTGCCATTGCCTACCGAGGGGCGACCGCTGTTAAGAAAAAACCTTTTTTCTAAAATTTTTTTGCGATGTTGCTTTGGCCAGGGCTTGAACCCAGGCCTGCGGAGCGGAGCGCGCACTGCTTACCACTACACCACAGCGGCTGCATGTGATCTAGATTTCTCTAAATAATCGGGTAATCGGTTGTCACACACTGGTGTAGAACAATCAATACTGCAATTATCAATATAGAATATATGTTTTCAACACCATGACTCATATCTAATAGTATCGGATCGCTGATGAAGCCAAAAGCTTACTTAAAATCAGCCCAATCAAGAGCCAGGCTCAATAAATGAAGAAAGCTGGGAAGAACATTTAATCTTGGGACGTCCTATGGGCAGTCATATCAAAGTTCGTAATACCGGTAGTTCAATGACAGCCGTGTTTTTTTTGACATGTAAAACGCATTCACGCTTCAATTTTGTATCGAAATGGTTTTCTTGTTATAAGCAGTTGCCTATGCGTGTATATAAGCATTTAAAGGACACGGCTAATATCAAAATCAAATAAACAGAGCAAAGACATCTTTAGCAAGTGACTTTCTCATTGAACCCGTTAATGGTGTACCATGTGAGGATGTTGAATGAGCATGAGTCGAAACGGAATTATTTTGGAACTGAAGTGGATACCATATACTGTAATGTTGAGAGAAATAGGAAAACTAAGTAATTGATGAAATGCATATCTTTCTTCCAACCTTTGGGAAAGGAAAAATTACTGAACCGAATTTGTTCAACAGCCTTCGGTAAAAACCTACAAAAGAATTTAAGATTTTTTAAATAAATGATGGAGTACTGAAATTTGTTCAAAAACCAAACAATTTTGAAATTAGTATCCTTGGAAAGGCTCTTAATGGGCCATAGTTAATAAGAACATATTGTTGTCTGCAAAAGCATTCTCACCAACGACCAACGGAAGTGGTAGATTCGGGAATATTGTTTTCCTACTTTACTTTTTTTGAAAGCACCTACAAAGGAAAAAAAACAGCTTTTTCCTTCCGGCTTACAGCTCTTTATATCATTCATTACAATTTAAAACTTATTACCTGTGTACTGTACACTCTAAAAAATTTTTGTTTAATTTTACGCATATTAAGTTAGGTAACCAGTTTCCTCTCCTTATGTGTGCGAATTTACACATCGTGTCAATTAAATT
>JAPVRG010219480.1:0-13946 GCA_029783565.1 Rhagoletis cerasi | reverse complement strand
TACATACATACATATAATTCAAATTTCTAATTCATTTCTTTTCAACAGCCCTTCCACTTCCGCAGCAGCAGCTGCCGCAGCGGCGACGACTACCACCTCGGATGGCTACAATAAAATGATACCTGGCTCACGCAAATGTTGTTTGGCGCACTGTCGCAAACAATTATTCCAAGACAATGTACGCACCTTTAAGTTCCCGACCATTCATGAACAATTCGAGAAGTGGGTACATAATTTGGGTATTAAATACGATGGCGAAACGCCTTGGCGCTATCAAATTTGTAGCGAACACTTTGAGAACCACTGTATTATACATTACGAAAACAAGGCGAAATTATTTAGATGGGCGGTGCCCACCTTAAAGTTGGGCAATCATGCACCAGTCACACTCTTCACGAATGAAAAGCCTAAAAAAACACAACCACAACACAGAGGACCCGAATACGAAAGAGTTTATAGCAATGCTAATACAGATAACTACGCAGATGCCGCTGACAATGAGGATACCATGGACACAACAAATGATGAGAGCTCTACTGAACCACCTGCCGCACAAATGCCCAAGCAAATGGCTTATCAGCAAGAAGATATGGATTTACTGGCACCAATCGAACGCCAACCGCCCAAAGTGGCATTCACAACGAAACCTAGTACTTATGCGTATACAGCAAGCGATGATGACGCTGATGATTACGACGATGATGATGATGATGCCTATATGGATGAAGGTGACAATTCTCTTTTGGATGTGATACGCGAGGAGAGGCCCATGCCGGTAAAAGAAGGTACGCCGCATTCGTCCTTCTTCTCAATGAGGCTAGTGCGAGGCGGTTCGGCGAAAATACGTGGTTGCTGCCTGCCGCATTGCGGCCTTACACGTCAGTCCGGCGTGCGTCTATTCCGTTTCCCCGTGGAGCCCGTCTTCCTGCAACGTTGGGAGTACAATTTGCGTGTACGCTTCAATGAGACACAGCGTAATACACACTTGATATGCAGTGCACATTTCGAGCGCGGTCAATACAACAAACGCTTGGTGGCAGACGCTATACCAACGCTAAACCTGGGTCACAACAGCCCGGATATCTATCGCAATAGTCAGATCGATCCATCGAAAATGCCTAAACGTGCAATGCTTTCACCGCTGCCACCACCACCACTACCACCACCCTTACCACGATTGCAGTCCAGCAGCGCCAACCTGAATGCGACAGGTGTGATATCAAGCCAAAAGCCACTGAAATGCAATGTGCCCGCTTGTGTTGAGGTGCAATCAAAGCGGCGCCTATTCCCTTTCCCTACCAACCATGTCTTCGTTAAGATCTGGGCGGAGCGCACACAAATCGCATACGATGCGCGACAACATGCCGAACTGCGCGTGTGTGAAATGCACTTTGAAGCCGATTGCTTTGGTCTGAACGGCCTGAATAACAATGCTGTGCCAACATTGTGTCTACCCGCGCCAATGGCAGTTCCCCCGGCCGCATTAGCACCGGCGCCGGTGACAGTAGCACCAGCAGCAAAAGCGTTGACACCTCTCATCACCAGCCGCACAGTAGCAGCAGCAGCAGCACCACCACCACCACCACCCACCACCCGCTACGATGCCAAAATTAAGCGCTATTGCCTGCAGCGTAACTAACTGCGGCAATAATACCGCTACACGTCCCGATTTGAAAATTTTCTCGAAATTCCCAGATGATTTTGAATTATTCACCAAATGGTGTTTTAATTTGAAAATCGATCCACGCACCTACCGAGATGGCTCTTACAATGTGTGCAGCGAGCACTTCGAACCCTTCTGTATCGGCGGTCATAGTTTGCGTGTTTGGGCTGTACCCACTTTGCATTTAGGACATAATAGCAAACTTATACACAGTGTAGAGCGGCCTGCGGAAATGGAAATGAAATGTTGTCTGCCGCACTGTGGACGCAAGAAGAGCAAAGATGGAGTGGAGTTCTTCAGCTTTCCCAAAGGTGAGTCTTAATTAAATTTGAATAGCGAATCAAGTGGTGTATATGGGCAAATCGTAACGATGGGTCAGGTTTATATGTGGAACTGGAAATGGCGGGCTCGTTATAAGAGCCGTTCCTCTGAGATAGATAGATGCCTGAGGTAGTCGGGTGTATTTCAGCTCTGTATGAGCTGAGTCTGTTCCACCAGGAGCTAGTGCAGATCGTATTTCACGGGTGAGCGCTTTTTCAAGAGAGGATATGTGTGGGAGACGGTTTATTGTGGGGTTCTCGCGGGTAGCAGTGGTTTCGGATTCGCATGTTTCTTCTCAGTACGAAAACTGTGGTGTCTTCTCGCATGAAGGGGTGGATTAGCTCTGCCAGTTATCATAAGATTGGGCCTTCTCAATCTTGTGAGCACCCAGCAGATGAGTTATAGGAGCAATAACACCCAATCCAACGAAAGCTCTGAACGTTTTGCTCAATCTAATGATGAAAAATTCTTTTGTCGAAAATAAAGCTGTTACCATTACTGTTTGCCGACGATTGCTCTCTGATAGCTATGCGCCAAAATATCGACAGCGATATACTCGCCAATGAGCACGCGGTCAACTTAATATACCGCGATTTAGTCAGGACTACCCTCAGCATACTACATAGTGATAGGTGGACGTCATCCAGACATGAACATAGAGGCTAAATCCCGAAGTGAAAAACACAAGTCCACCGGCAGGCTCGGTTCACATGACATAAATCACTTCTTTGCGTTTTGTTTTCAATCCGACAACCCTTACAGCTGAGTCGGAAGACGAAGCGGATGCATGATAAACACGCTGAGGGTTGAGCTCTGTTGTTAAAACAAAAACACTAATCACGCCTTCGGTTTCCACAAAAACGCTATCGACCAAAGACGAGGATTAAATTTCCAAGCAGTAGTTATTAGAGTAGACGTGGACCCCAGTGCGGGTTGGGGATTGTGGTCTCAACACACGGCTCAAAGTTGGAGTGCGAAGTAGGCTAAAAGTTAAATTTAAGTTCATTCTTTCTACTGCTAGACTATGAAAGCGTTTCCAAGCAGAAACGCTGGCTATTGAGGAGGCAATGAAATGCATAAAATACGAATCCCCTGCAGGAATGCAGGTTAATATTTTCTCAGATAGCCAGGCAATTAGGCTCTCTCCTCATTCTTGATCAGATCGAAATTGATAGAGGCCAGCAGGTGGAAGTAGAGATATGGGGAAATCTTTTAAAAAATCTTTAAACAAATCTAATTTTAATTGAAGTACATTTTAACCTGCGTAAAATTATTTTTAGAGGTGAGCATACACTTATATAAACAAAAACTAAAAATTACACAAGGACATTTACATTTTTTACTTTTGTTTGGTTGTGCTCATCGAAAAATCATTATTAAGTAACGAATTACACACTGGTTTCGAGTTTTATCAAAACGATTTCTTGTAAATGTTAGGAGACCCATTTTTCTATAACCTAGGATTCTTCTTCTGGAGAATTAGAAAGAAGAAGAAGAAATGAACGTAAAATTACCAAGGAGTGAAACCGATTCAAAATAACGTTCCGGTTTCGGTTTCGGTTTTGCAAAGTGTTTCGGTTTCGGGTTTGGTTTCGTTCTCCAAATTTTGTTTCGGTTTGGGTTTCGGTTTCGTTTTGGTTTTGGAAAAAAAATTAAAAAAAGCAGGGACGGAAAATAATCATTATTTTTTAAATTTGAACCAAAAAAATCAACAAGTTGTAATCGTCGTAAAACAATTTTAACTATACTTACGTATTAAGGTGCGTACGTCCTACTGTAATTTACAATTATTTTTTTTTTTCGATTTTAACCAATAAAGATTAAAAATAATAATTAATATTTGAGTTTTATTTTTTCGCTCAAAGATAATAATTATTACTTGATTTTTATTTTTTCGATCAAAAATAATGATTATTATTGAGTTTCATTTGTTCACTTAAGAATAATGATCATTCAAAAAACTCAAAAACTAAACTGTCATTATTTCCAATGTATCCTCCTCAGAGGTAGCCACACCCTAATAAAGGGAATAAGTCGTAAAATTTTTAGGTCAAAATTTCAATTGCTTGCGTCTGTATGTCCTTTTAAGTTTTATAAATAATCATTAATTTTAAGTAGAAAAATAAAACTCAATAATAATCATTATCTCTGAGCGAAAAAATAAAAACCAAAAAATGATCATTATATGTGATCGAAAAAGTAAAAATCAAATAATAATTATTTCCGTTGAGCGAAAAATAAAACTCAAATATTAATTATTATTTTTAAGCGATAAGGTTAAAAATCATAAAATAATGATTAAATGCTGATTTAAATTATTTTATTCATAATGATTACCGTCCCTGAAAAAAAGTTTGACAAAAAAATTATTTATTAAATAAATATGTACCTTCCAATGTTTGGTTTTGGCGAAATTAGACATTGCGATTAATTTTAATATATATAAGAAAAACACCTCTGAATCAATTATACAAACTAATAACCATATTCCGCCACATTTGCTTAGATCTAAATGCAGAAATTTGTTTATTATATTATTTATTATATAATGAGAGTTGTTGCTGATAGGTATTTGCTATACATACAAACAATTAAGTGTGATTTTCACACACATTTTGTTGATACCATAATATAATAATAATCTTTTGTTTAAAAAGTCACATCTTACTCGCAAAAGCTAATAAATTTATTTAAATATTTGTAGCCCATACAATTGACTAGTTCTTATCAATGAAATCGAATCCACTACATTACTACTTAAATTGGCTCTCGCAGATGGCATAATGAATTTTAGGCCAGAAAGCAGCTTTTCAACACTAACCTGCGTTGCAGGAACAACTAAAACTATTTTAGCCAACTGAGCTAAGTGCGGTTTCCGCAAAGACTCATTTTTCCAATATTGTAGAACATTAATACTTCGTTCTTGCCGTCTTTGATTGGCAAAAGACACTAAGAGAGGACGGATAATTTCAGAATTTTTTGGTTAAGTAAATCATTTATTTCAAAGAAATGTTTATTTATTTTGGAGATGAATCTAATTTGTTGAAATTGAAGTAAAACGAAGTAAAATGAAGTGACGAAGTGAAGGCTTCTAAAGTGAAGTGAATAACTTCAATTGAAGTGACAGCGGCAGCACCGCTACCGCCTTGTATAAAACCGTCTTGAATTGCAGCACATAAGTCGCGATATAAGAATTAAAACTAAGGCTATCCACATTCTAGTCAACAAATTTGTAATGCAAGTCGTTTTTTGTGAAACGGCACAGTTATGCTACTGAAGAAAAAAAAAACAATTTGGTTGCTAGATCCTGCAGCTGATTTTTATAAAATTCTGGAAACCGATTGAAACCTGTGCTTGAAACGGTTTCGGGTTCGCTCCTCTTCAGGTCAAGATAACGGTTACGGTTTCGATTTCATTCGTTGAAAATTACACTGAAGATGGCACAATGCCGAAACCGGTTTGTCTCTAAACCAAATTGACAAGGGATGACGGAAATTCGTTCCAAAACAGATCAACTTCCCACCCTGTCGGAAAAATCAACCGACGCCAAAAAATATATTTTATACACAAAAATGTAAAATAATAAGATTACCACTCAACAACTACCACAAGAAAATTAATGATTTTTTTAAAATACGTTAAATTCAGTTACAGTTTTTATTCCTCAGAACTTACAAATGAATGCCTGAAAACCTCAAGCTTTAGTTCAGATCGCTCAAGAAGTACTAGCTTACTAAAAATTGAGATTTAATGCGAGTTACACTAGAAATTTCCCTCTTTTCTCGATTTTAGCTAGTAAAATTGTTATATAAAACGATTAAAAAAAACTTATAAAAAACTATTTAGAAACCGAACTTGGCAATGCAAGGACTTCGTGACGGCACCAATATGCCAGTACGCAATGTGTCCCCATCTCAAAAGACTTCCCTATATATGTATATTCCAATATTAGCTTAATATGCGTCCCATGTTATGCATGACACATATGCAGATAAGCTATAGAGGTGAAACTGTGTACTCAATCTGTTTCACATATTCCGAAGAATATTTGTATTTTTAATAGAACAAAAGATTTAATTCAACTCTTTAAATTACAGGCGAACTCTACCGTCAATGGTGTCAAATACTCAAAATCGACGAAGGTCTCTATCGCAACACAGACAAGAAAATCTGTAGCGCTCACTTCCGTGCGGACTGTTTCAACAGCAACGGCACCCTGCGGCTGGGCGCACGTCCCACCATGAATCTGCACAATCGCACCGCCACAGCTGCGGCTCATATGCTCAAACCGCCCGCGCCATATCGCAGCAAGTGCATAGTGCGCATCTGTCATGAAATGCAGCAACTATATAATTTCCCCGCACAGCGAAACCTATGCACGAAATGGTGCCATAATCTAAAAATCGACTACTATCCAAAATTGCATGAAAATATGAATTTCAAAATCTGTCGACGACACTTTGAACCGAATTGTCTGCTGAGTGGCGGAAAATTGCATGCCGAAGCAGTGCCAACCGTGCAGCTGGGACACAACGATGTGAATATCTATCAAAATATGGTGGGTGTGAAGAATAGCGCCAGCACACCCAGCTATGATGACAACAGCAGCTTGCGCACCAGCGTCAGTACGGTGCACACTTGGCTGATGGACGTTGATGGGGAGACGAATGCCGCTTCCGCGGCCGCCGCCGCCGCTAATGTGACGAACGCTGGCGCTGGTGGTGGTGCGATGCGCAAGCAATACGAACCGCCAGTCGATCTGGAGCCAATAACAGTTGAGGAGGATGAAGATGTTGCCGATGATAATATGAATTTGAGTGACAATGCATATATGGAGCTGGAAGATGAAACCTACTATGCGGACTTTGAGGAGCAACGTTTGTTGCCGCAAAGCAGCACTTTCATAGCGGCTGAAAGCACGGAAGTGATTGATTTGGATGCTGTGGATGCGGTGCAAGAACAATTTCCGAATTGGTCGCAACGCGATACCGTGTTGGTGGATGACGACGATGAGGATGATGAAGCGCTGCTGTGGCCGTTGAATTGAATAGTTTTAAGAAGAAAATGAAAAGTAAAATAAAAGTAAAAAGTAATTAAGTTTAGTTTGATAAGACAAAAGTTTAACAGATAAGCAGAAAAACAAATTAATGCAGCGATGAAGAAAGGAAAAAAAGAGCTGGGGCGCAAAGATGCGTGAGTATCACAAAGTATGTAGAAGAGGAATAGGCAGCTGTGCGACAGCTCAAAAACAGTGCATGCAAATATGTGCATGGTTTTTAACATATTTTTTTTACACATAACAACTGTATATACATTTATTTTTATTTATGAATTCTTGCATTAAAGTCTTAATCAATTTATAATTTTTTCTATTTTGCTTTTCTAACGATTTTTTTTGAACGCCCATATTTGCACTATTTGTTGCAAAATAAATTAAAGAAAACAAATTTTCTATAAACAAATATTCTTAGATCGAAAATGAAAAATCTGTCTTAAAAAAAAAATTTTTAAATAAAAAATAAATAAAATAAAAAATCGTAATAAAAATAAACAAAATTTATGCACAAAAACTAAACTTGAAAATTTTAATTTATTTGTGTTTTTATTAAAATATGAGTGCTACTAACAAAAGATAAAAGTGTATGCAACGAAATAATAAAAGCGAAAATATCAAAAACTGTAGAAAAAAACTAAAATTCATAGTAAAAATGCATTTTCAAAGAATAAGAATGATACTGATTTACAAATTTACACTGTATTACAGGTAATGATTATTTTTTCTTTTTTAAATCGATTTGTAGGCATTTAAAATTACACGCATGCGAGTATTTACTTGGCTTGTTTGTGGTTCTAAAAAGAAGTCGAATTATCACGGAAAAAATTTAAAAAACACTTTTTTTCAAAAAGATTTAAACATTTTTTTTGAACATAAATATAAAAATGAAACTTAGAAAATACCAAAAAAGAAACACAATTTATGAACAAAAATTTTTGACTTGTTTTCTAAAAAAAAAAATTAAATTTTGACCATTTTTTCTAAAATAAATTTTTTTCTACAATCAAATTTTTTCTAAAATAAATTTTTTTCTTAAATACATCTTTTTCTAAAAAAATGTTTCTAAAAATTTTTTCTGAAATAAATTGTTTCTAAAATATTGATTTCCTTATTTCAGTACGTTCTATGATTAATTAGTTTTTAATATGGTTGAAAATTAAAATGGATACCGGTTAAGTGGCTTTCGATAGATATTTTTGAATTTGTATTTGAGGTAAATTTGTTTAGTTTCCAAAAAATAGTCCAAAAAAATATTGTTTTTTTGAGTCCATGTGTTTAAGGTACTTTCGTATAAAAAACATGCTGTCGCTGAAAATGCCAAAACATTTTTGATATTTTAGTTCAGATTTTGTTTTAATTGGAATTCCAGGAGTATTTAATGGTATTCATCTTTTTTTTATAATTCATCATAGTAACTTTTACATTTTTATGGCGCGGATTTAGTTAAAAGAAAGAACAGTGTGAAACAATAATCAAAAAATGTTAAATAAACGTACATATTTAAATTTTCTACTTTATTTAAGTGTGTTTGTATTATCTATACAATGTTTCGTGTCGGCTTTGAAATACCAAAATACATTTGGTATAATATTTTATTTCTCAAAAATCTTAAAGTTTCTGTTATTTATTTTTAGGTTCCGTTATTATTATTTCTGTATATCTATGAATGTACATGTGGCAGGTAGAAAAAAATAGTTATAACTTTATGATGAAAATATATGTATGCCTTGCAACATGTTTTTGTTTCTAAATTTTTTCTGTCAATGCACGCCGTAATTATTTCAGGTCTAAAGGCTTAATTGTGTTTTTTGGATTCAAGAGGAGGACACGTTTGCGAAAGCCATTTAATTCCAATCATCCGCCACAAACTACGTTTTTTTATATGTTTTGCGGTTGGTCACGACGTTAAGGATTGGCGTTGTCCTTCGAAAACGAAATAAAAATTACAATTTGGCATCACTGTTTGTGTTAACAACATTTGTCGCAAATATACCGGTATTCGCCATTTTGAAACGAAGATAGTAACGACACGAAACATTCATCATCGCACTGTTAAGAGCTTTATTGAAGCGGTTGTCGATAACTTCTCTACGCCGTTCAAATATATTTCAAGAATGCGAATTCAGAAACGAGGCGACGATAAAAACGACAACGATATAGAAATGCCAACGGGTCGGGCACATTCATTTTTTAATTGGCACAAAGTTTTTGTCATTTCAATTCCTAGTGAAAATTCGGCATAACTGATTGTTTTTAAAATTTCTTTTTGATAGTACTGTACGTATTTTCTTTTTTAATATCTTAATTACTATTTATTTATTTATGTTTTTTGGAATTTGTTTGTTTCTTTTTTAGTTTTATGTTTTAAAGGCTGTCTGCAATTCTCAAGAAAAACGAAAAATTTATATAAAATTACGCACAAGAAATGGAAAAAAAATTCTTCTATCAAAAGTTAGTATGCAACTCTCAAGAAACAGATGCTCGAATGTTTATTTCTTCAAGAAAATTTACACCAACAGCAAAGTACTTCTTCAAGCAACAGAAATGACGAAAAAATTTTCTTGTGATTTTTCTTGAGAACTGCAGAGAGCTCTTTAGAATTTCCCTTTTAATTTTTTTTTATGTATGTATTTATTTTTTTCTATTTTTCTTGCTTCCAAATTGTTCAACATAAAACTTACGCGAAAAATTAATTGAAACGCGTTTAAAATGCACAAAATTAATGAAAAAAAGTAGCACTGAAAGTTGTCATAAATCAATATTGAGTAAAAATGTATTCCAAATTTAGCGTAATTTTAGCTAAACTAAGAAACAAAATATATCCAGAAATGAAAGATAATAAAAATTCAAAATTAAATATTCGAAAAAATAGATGACCAGTAAAGTAACTAATGTATGTACGTATTACAAAATGCCAAACTTCCAAATTCAGAAGCTAATAACGAAAAGAGATCGAAAAAGAGATCTGCCTGGGCATGTCTGCAAAGTAAAAGAGAGATTAAGATATTTCAAAATTGAATAAAACGTTGCCAGCAAAAGCATAAGCCCGCAGTTATAGTGTAAATAAAGTCGACTCTAAAGTTGAAAGCCGCTTTTTGAAATAATTTTCAATGGGACATCTGTCACAAAAAGCTGCTTTTAACTTTAGAGTCGACTTTATGCTGACTATAACTACGGGCCATAGTATTTAAATTGAAGCAAAATTAGCAGTTAAAACACAATGGTTTGAAGTATCCAAGTTAAAAAGATATTTAAAAAAATCAAAAAAAAAATTTAATAAAGAAATGACTACTGCAAGAAAGTTTGAAAAACATGCACATAATTTTAATGCAGCTCTATTATTAAATAAAATATATGCATATATTTTTAAAAGTAAACGAATTAGTAATTTGGTCAAAAATAAATATGTTCATAGACACAATACAACAGCCAGCTATTAATTTGTTAGTTTCTTTAACACAAAGAATAACCAACGAATAAAAAAATCGATTTTCATAATTTTTTATGTATAAACCAAACTGCTATAAATAGTATATATATGTATGTTCCTATGTACATATGTATTCCTTTATTGCAGCCTTAAGTGTGATTGTTCATAAAGTGCTGCTAAATTAAGTTAATTTACGGCCAAAATGCATTTTAAACAATTCTATATTTATAGAGTTAAGTGGATGTTCTTAGTTTTTGCTCTGCTTGCTAAACTTTTTCGCAATAAAAAAGTTATATTTTTTCAAAATAATTCATTCAATAATTGAAAAAAAATCAATTCTACAAAATAACAAATTTTTTCAAAGTAATCCAAATTTAAATTTTCAAGGCAAATTTTGGAATTAAAAAAAGACTTAATTCAAAATCAATGTTTTTTCACAAAATAAAAAATTTATTTATTTTTTTTAACAATTTTTTCAAAATAATTTTTTTGAATTTTTTTTTAAATAAATTTTAAATAATTTTTTTTTTTTTCAAAATGAAAATTTTGCATTTGTGAAGCGAGAATCCAGAAAATTTATTGCTCTTGTATAAACAATTTTACTTCAAAGTGCAGCACCATATTTTTTGTTGGCTGGGTACAATATATTACCACTAACTGTAGTAGTCGTACATAAATGTTCAACTATTCAACTGTAGTTTTTAAGTGGAAAAATAAAATGCAAACAAACATGCAGATGCATGAATGCATTAATATGTAACTTGTTTTAAGAAAATGCAACACTCATTTGTGAAGTAAAATAGTACATACATCTAAACGTAATATGTATACATAAATCCATACACATATACATATAAATATATAAATAAAAAATAACGTGTTTATAAAGCATAATCATACTTTTTTATTTGAAATTTGTATAAGGGTCAGGGCGATAGTCAGGCCCATACTGTGCCATGGGGTTCTGGTTTGGTGGATAGCATTGGAGAAGAAAACATTTGTTAACGAGTATAGAAAGGGTATATAGGCTATCAATGGTCGACATGACAGGGTCACTTAGGACTACTCCGACGGCGACAATCTATAACTTGTTGCATCTCTTGCCGGCGGACCTATCAGCCAGGAATATAGCGGCGAAAATTGCCGCCAGGCTTTATGCTACGGGTCAGTTTGTGCGCAGGTCTTACGGTCACAGTAGTATAGCGTCGACTTTACTTGGACGAATTGACTATGTGTTCCCGGATCTACACTTTGAGACGAACTTCGAAGCCACCATAGAGGTCGAAGGCTGGCGCGAGGCCATGAGGAGTGATGGCTCTGTGAATGTCTATACAGATGGATCTAAGATGGAGAAAGGCGTAGGTGCGGCAGTCATATGCGCGGAGCTCGGCCTCAATAAATTTTATAAGCTATCAAACTATTGCAGCATTAAGGAGGGCGGCGGAGCTACTGAACAGCACTCCAGATAACAAGCGGCTGAATTTCCATATAGACAGTCAGGCTGAAATAAAGGCGCTACTATCCCACAGCACTTTCTCTAGAAGTGTGGCGGAGTGCAGAGCAGCTCTGAATTTGCTACATTCCAATAGTGACATACATCTGTACTGGGTTCCGGGGCACACCGGCGAAGCGGGCAAGGTAGAGGCTGGCCAAAGAGGGTGCTCTGTCGGAAACCCTGCCGATAGAAGAGGTGCCGATTTCCCTCCAAGCGTTTAAACGGGAGCTCGACCTGTCCATGATCCGGAAGGCGCAAAAGGCGTAAAACAAAACGTAAAGCTGCAAATTATCCAGGGTTATGTGCAGAGAGTATGACATGAAACTCACGAAGTTTCCCCTTTCCCTCAAGAGGGAGGACGCTAGGCTACTGGTGGGTGTTCTAACTGGGCATTTGTTGCTGGCATCGCACACCTATAAACTAGCTCTAGCAGGAGGAGAGAGTGGAGCATATCCTCTGCGTATGTCCTGCCCTAAGCAGACTGAGGCCTAGTCTTCTGGGAGCAGGTTTCCTACTCTAATCTGGAAGCCGCCGTCAAGGCAGGGTATAACAAGTTGTTCCAGTTTGTCAAGAGGACTGCGATGTTATTCAACATTGCTCCTGGTTCGCAGTGATTAGCTGTCTAAAGTAGTCGTAGTTTATCTGGTAACGCTATGGATCTAAATGGTCTCTGCGAAGCCACATAGTGGCTGGTCAGCATACCTGTATAAAGGTCAATTCCCAACAAAGTGATATTTTGCCTCTACGACATTATGTCTAAATTTGGAATGCTTAAAAAACTTATACGGCTATGTAGACTGACGTTGAGCAGAACTTATAGCTGCTAGCAGATTGGGAAAAACTTCTCCGAGCTGTTCGAGCCCAAACGAGGTTTTAGACAAGGCGGTTATCTTTAGGGCGATTTCTGCAAAGTTGAAAAGTGTAAATCGTATTACATTTGCATCGCAGCGACACCATATACAGCAAGGGCATGTGGCTCTTGATGTATGTAGGTGATATTGACATCGTCGGTATGCGCAGAACTTTCCACCTCAAAGAAGCTGACAAAAGAAGTTGGTTTGGCGATGAACGAAAACAAGACAATGTACTCCCTGGCAGCACATAAAAAGTCTGCGCCTATTGGGACACACGTCACTTTTGGCAGTTATGTACAACTTTGAAGTGGTGAAGCACTTTGTCTATTTAGTATACAGCATAACAAGCCTGATGCCAAAATGTACCACTTTGGGCTCGTTAAGCAATTCAAAAGCAGAGCCCTCTCTCGACGAACAAAAACTACGCTTTGCAAGTCTCTCATCATGCCTGTTTTTTTTTTTTTAATTTGAGCACAAGATCTTTGGCCAAGTGAAGATTTTTCACACTTCACAGAAGGTAACTTTTCTTCAGGTGTACAGGTTTTCCATCTAAAGGGTGGTTAAATTTTAAGGGCCGATGTTGAATGTGAACCACACCTAAACGTCAAGTTTTTTTCTGCATTTCATTTGACATTTCTCAATTTCAGACTAACTCAATTTGAACATGGAAAGATACACAATCGAGCAATGTTGGCAAGACATGGCAACAGTGGATGATCAATTTTCGAAGAAAATCATCTTCAGTGATGAGGCACATTGTCGCATTTGGGCGAATGATTATCCAAGAGTGCTTGTCAAAAAACCAATGCACCCACAAAGAGTGACTGTTTGGTGCGGTTTATGGGCTGGCGGCATCATCGGGCCGTATTTTTTCCAAAATGAGGCCGGTCAGGCAGTTACTGTGAATGGTGTTCGCTATCGTGAGATGATAAAGAACTTTTTATGGCCCGAATTGGAACATATGGATGTGGACGATATGTGGTTCCAACAGGATGGTGCCACTTGCCACACAGCCAACGAAACAATGGCTCTTTTGCGCGACAAATTCAATGGCCGTGTTATCTCACGTGGTGGCGATGTCAATTGGCCACCAAGATCATGTGATTTGACACCGTTGGACTACTTTC
>JAPVRG010219452.1:820-14637 GCA_029783565.1 Rhagoletis cerasi | reverse complement strand
AAGTAGAAAAAGTATTTGTTCTTTTTATAAAACAATTAAATGAATAAGAGGCATTTGAAAAACTGTCTTAGTAGTGAAAAAAGGCTCTTCGAAGCCAACATAAAAAATTGAGAGAAATTGAAAAATTTGAAGTGCGCAGTTTCTGAGGCAACCAGTAGAATAAATCATTTATTTTTGTTGCCTTTTTTTGAATAAAAGCTATGTATAAGTATTACTTACATGTAATGAATACACCACTTATTGTACATACATATATGTATGTACTTATGAAAAATTCGTGTTTTTTTCATGAAGGATTTTCACATCAGGTCTGATTTTGTTTACATCAGGCTGGATTTATATTTACATCAGGGCTGAGGAAAATTCACATGAGTAAGACAAAGATAGCTATATGTCAGAAAATATGCGATATTTCATGTGTTAGAGGGAGATGCAAAATCATACACGTACACAAATGTTTACATCAGGTTTGTCATGATGCTCCTAAGAAACTGATGGAAAATTTTCTCTACGCCCTGATGGAGATTTCCATCAGCAATTCCGCTCATTTGATGGTTCAAATGATTGGTAGTGTTCTCGTAGGGTAGTCAAATAACGGTTGTTACCAGGAATGCCACGAAGCTAACATTCACAAAAAGCAAACAAAAACAACTGCCAAAGTAAACTTATACAACTTGTGCAATGAAATCGACGATTATGTAAAAAGGCGGTTCAGAGCTAGATGGAATGAGATAGACACCTGCAAAAATCATATGCAAAATAAAAATAAAAAATTGCGAAGCAGAACATACTCGTTTCTTTTTAAAACTCTCGTGCAAAGATTGTAGAAATATCAGGAGAATTATGATAATGGGTCACAACCTATTAGGGGCTCATTCACACAAAATGGAAGAAGTTAGACGGCATCTAAAAAGTAGAGTTGGAGCCACTGTTCAATTCTCAAAAAGCAATTTATGGCT
Organism: Rhagoletis cerasi; assembly: GCA_029783565.1. NCBI lineage: Eukaryota > Metazoa > Arthropoda > Insecta > Diptera > Tephritidae > Rhagoletis > Rhagoletis cerasi. Next base: position 13,678 of record JAPVRG010219452.1, on the reverse strand, counting down.
TAATGTCAGCCAGATTAACCTAACCCAAATACTACGATAGCAGAAGTACCGAGCCAGTTATTCAACCAACGGCTGTCACTTCAGCAGCGTTACAAAAATTTGTATGCTGATCCAACAACAATGTAAATATATTTCATAGTTTAAACTAGAAATTGCAAATTAAACAATAAACCCAAGTCTTCAATGTTCAACTCTGTGTTACTGCGGTTTTCTTACGAATTCTAAATTTATCAACATAAATATGTACATATGTATGTACGCGTTTATTGGCCTCTTTTATCGCCTACAATTGTAGAAATTTACACAACCAAACACGCGATAAGGATGGGTCATTCCTTTGTTTTCTGTAAAAATTTGGTATTTTAAGAAAATTAACGCTGATAAGTGTAAAAACAAACAATCAGGGAAATAAGCTAAAGGTCACAAAAGTACTTTTACCAAGCACACCATCGCACACACATTCGCACACACAACCATTAACACACACGTATATTTTACGTTTACGGTTGCTGATAAAAGTGTCTGTGCCCTTTAAATTGTTTGTTTCTTTTCAAACAAATCACGACAAATGTTTTATAATCTACACACATTGAGTACTTTTATAATAAACTTCGCCATTTTTATCGTTCAGTTAACTCAAATTATTATAAGCTTTTATTTATTTATTTTATTTTATTCTTTGTTTCCAGGCTATATCCAGCAATACACAATATCAAGTAATACCGCGTCGCATAAAAATCTCCAAACGTTTGGCGCAATGCATGCATCCTGCACTGCCGTCTGGTGTGCATTTAAAAGCGCTGGAGACCTACGATGTAATCTTCAGCAAAACTGGCGCAGAGCGTTTAGCACAAGAGCTCTTCATCTACAGGTTGGTGGAACATTTCTTTAACTTTATTGAGGCTTAACTTCCTTAATTACTTTTTATACTGAATTTTTTTTTTTTTTTTCTTTTCTAAGCGCTGGTCTCTTTCCGCTACTTGGATATGCGGCTATGAATGTGCGCCCCGCATTGCTGGGCATCTATGAGACATACTTTGTGCCACTGGGCGACAAATTGCGTCCAGCGCTCAGCGGCTTTCTTAGCGGTGTACTGCCCGGCTATGAGAATGGCTTGGATCACTTTGATCGCACTAATTCACTGCTTACACAGGTCTGTACCGCCGTCAATCCCACACACTTTTACACTGTACTGTGGGAATGTATGGCCACAAATGCTTCGATACGCTTACCTGCCGTCACCTATCTACTAGAGCATTTCAATAAGCGGCTGAGCATGCAGGAGCAAGTGTTTATTATGGGGCATAATCGTGACATTATGATGTCTGGCCTATGTGCCTGTCTCAATGACAGCGTAATTTTAGTGCAGCGCAACACCTTGGAATTCCTGCTGCTTGGCTTTCCCATGCATACCATCTACTTGACCGAATCCGATCTTATAAAATTGGTCACAAACGGTTTGAATACGATTTTGCGTCGAGATATGTCACTGAATAGACGTTTGTATTCGTGGTTGCTGGGCAGTGAGGTGGCTAAGAATTCACCCACATATGACACAGCATCATTAGACGGTCCACCAGTTGAGACGGAAACTTATTTTGAAAAACACTCGAAACACATTGTAATACAATCGTTGATTTGTACTTTAAAGTTCAGCTTGGAGAGCACACCAGTTGATTTGAAGCCTTACAGAATTATGGTTTCACTGCTGGATAAAGCAGAAATAGGCAGCTCGGTGCTGGATCATGTGCTATGCGACATTATACGCACCATGTCGCTGTCGAGCAGCAGCAATGTGGAGGTGGTGAAGTCAGCTAATCTACTCTTTGCCACATTCGACCCAGCATATATTTGGAGCTTTATGACCAGCATGTATGACAAATCATGCAAGAAGGTAAGTGTAGCAGAGTTAAGAAGGAAATATAGAATTCCTAAGGGACATTTTGTAATTGTAGTTTAGTTTTTTAGGTTCTCATGAAAATTCTTCTAGAAGATTTTGAGTCTAATTTACTGAGATTCTTAAATTCTATATGAAAACTTTCTCTCTCGCTTTTTTTCAGACCAAAAAATCTATAAACCGCTCACAATCGAGAGCAAGACTGTCACGCAGCATTTCGCGCAGCAGCACTGAAACAAATCTTCTATGCGAAGTCGGCTCTGGAGATCCCAGCCTAGTGGAAATATGTTATCTTACAGAATTCCTCTTGGAAACCATTTCTTTGGAAATGTACAATGAAACGACACGCATTTATTTGCCGAAAGTATTCTTAGCTATCACACAGATGCTCACCATACATTTGGATAATATAAGCAGCGATGAAATAACTGCTTCACTGAAGCTATGCATGAAAATCGTTTCGCGTGTGCAACCCATGATTACGTAAGAAACTGATTTTTTTTTCGAATGAAAATAAAATTCGCACTAATTAGGATAATTCATCTTAACACGTAAATGCCCTGTAACTAAATAAACCGGTTTTCCATACAAATTTGAGTAATTTACAAGGCTTACGCAGTTAAAAGGCATTTACGCGTTTTAGATGAATCGCCCTTTTATTACAAATATTCATATTTTTGTCTTACAGTAGCCCCATTAAGTTGCTGCCACGCGCCAATCACGGCTATTACTCGTCTTCCGATGAAAAGGGTGGCAGCACCAACAAAGGCGTGCTGCAGAATACATCGATCGCGCAGGTTGCTGGCGCCATGTATGCACTGGAGAAGAGTAAATCCGACTCTAAACTAAACCATTTTTCGGGTGATGAGAGCAACATGTTGTCGCATGGCAGACATATGGAAGGCTCCGTGCACAGCGCATACACCGAACCGCCCATGCGACGTTCCAATTCCAATCAGCACATGGAACGCAAGAGCCCTAAGAAGAAGAAGGCCAAATCGACATCTAAGTTGTCGGAACTGGACAAGGAGGTTCGTCGAATATTAAAAAAAAAAAATGCACTTTTAAACAGAGAAATACTTCAATTTTTTCACATAGATCTGTCCCGACACCGGCCAAATCATCGAACCACAGTCCTCTTCGGACTTAGACACGCCGCTTAGCATTAAGAAATTAAAATCGAAAGCGAAGACGCCATACATGCGCATACGCACGAGCCCCAAGAAGACGCGCCCCAAGAACATAGCAATTTCAGGCCCAAAATCACTGGATCCATCAATGCTCAAGATCACTGACGAAACAGATGATCTGCCGAAAAGCGCACCTGCCACCGAGCAGTTGTTGAAGGATCGCGTAGAGCAGCTTATTTTCGATTATAACGAAGTGAACGCAAACAATGAGCAAGAATTCACGATTTTGGAAAAGTGTATACGTCAGTATGAAATCTTCTTCGAGCTGTATTTAACCCGTCACGTGCTACAAATCAAGCAGTCCACCGCCGTGGATGAGGAGAAATGTCGCATCAAAGTCGAAGTTGAACGCGATCAGCCACTGAGTGTCGAGCACATTTTCCAAAATGAGCAAATCTTCGAAGATTTAAGCCCAGAGCGGCTGCTGGAGGTCGAACGCTTATTCGACACACTGCGCGTGAATGTAATGAGTCGCTCAAAACAGCTGCACAGCTTGTTAAATCGCTCTTTGGGTCACACGCTTGCTGCTACATCTACGGCCACTGATTCGACCACCAGCGATGCCAGTGATGACGGCGATGATTCACAAGATGCAAGTGTTTTGCAAAAATGCGATGAAAGTACAGAGCGACGCATACAAACACTAATGGATTTGCGGCTATCGAATAGTCTACGTAGGGCCATCAAGTTGGCAGCCAACTTGTTGGTGGAAATGTCAACATTTCCCAATTGCAATAAGAATATTGTGCTGGACAAAAATGACAAGGAGATACCGAGTTGGCTGAAGGTGTTGTGCCTTGCGGCCGCATACACAGAAAGCGATAAGGAGCTGCAGCTGGCGGCCATCACAACGCTATTCGATTTGATAAGGTATGTACGTGTGAAATAATAAAGAAACTCTCCATTAATATTAGTAATATATCCTCCTACAGCCTCCTGAAGTCTCAAATTGAACACACAACCAGTCCTGGAGTCACTTTTGTGGTGATGTTGCCGCTGCTCAAATTCGGTCATGTTAGCTACATTGAACACAAAACGCGCATCTTCCAGCTCGTGACCTCAGTACTGTGGAATTACCTGGGTGAGGCTGGCATAGATCCTGCACAGATTACTGCCTTGCTTTATCAGCTGCACAACTGTCTGGAGAGTGGGCTGGTCGAAACGGTTATCGGTAACCGTATGTATGCACACAGCATGCATCAGCAGTTCGCTGCCGCAGACGCGTTGGCGGCCACCGGCTGGGGCGAGCAATACAACAGCCAGCTGCCGCAAACTGCTCTGCGTAATTACCGCTATGACCGCGCGCGCGATGTGCAGTTGGTTTGCGCTTCGCCGGCGCGTCCAGTATCGCGCGCCGCCATTGAGCAGCTGAAGGAGAGTGAGTCGAAGAGTTTTCGCAAATTTGAATTGCTTTGGCATTTGGGACGCGATAAGCAGCCATCGAAAGGCTTTGAGAAGACGCTGCTGAAGGTACTGGATACACTAGCGCTGCCACAATACATGTCCGTGCGCACCTGTGTCACCAAGTGGCTGCAGTCAGCCTTGTTGCGCGGCGATTTGCCACGTCTTATTAAGCCGCTTTACAAGATTTTGTTGGGCCCACAAACGAAGCGTATTGGTATCATGCATCTGCATTTGTTGCAGCAGGAACGCGGCGAAGACGGTGCAACGCTGTCGAACTTGGGCGACAAGCAACAACAAGGCGGTAATCAAGGCGACAGTTTACTGGAACGTGGTGTATACGCCATCAGCTCGGAATATGGCAACATCAAGTATCACATGGATACTTCGAGCAGCAAGAAGCGCAGTCCCATACGCAGTTTCCATAAGAAAATATTTGGCGTTACATTGAGCAGCAAAAATAAAACATCAAATTTTGTGAGCGACAAAACGCCACCACAAACAATCGCAGCCACAGAAACGGCAGATTCGACCATTGGGTTAATAGTCAATCCCTTAGATAATTCGCCAGATTTTGATGACGAAGGCGACAATGATACAGAGTGTGAAATGCTCGATACAACATTAAAAACGGACGCAAAAGCAACACAACAGTCACAAAGTGTTAAAGCCGACGATGCTGCCGACGAGGAGGACGATGAAAAAGAAGAGTTGGATCCGCACGACTTCGAGCACGATTACACCGACGACTCCGAGAGCAGCATGTTCGATTCAGAGTCGGAAAATCGTGAAACTAGCGTTGATAAGGACGACAGCTTGACGATCAGCTCAAGCGCTGGCGCCGTTAATAGCAACGTTGCCGCTGGCGGCAATTTAAAGCGCTTCGTTGGCGACTGCGAGCGCGTAACTGAGCTGCTTTCACAACACGAGCGCACGAAGAATCGCAAAACTTATAGGCTAACACGTGAGAAAACGCCCGGCGATTCAAGTTTGGCCTCGGTCACATCCACCACAGACGAACAGTCTTCACTGGGTCCGCAAGGACAGAGTGGTGCGCTGGATGAGTCCGCGCATCCCGCCGATGAGTATTTCAATGCCAACAGCAATGCGATCAATGCTGATGCTACAGCAGTGGAGACGACCGTCATAGATTTGGTCGAACAAATACCGGTGGCACCGGCGGCCATCGAGGGCGCGAAACAATCGCAGCGTCAACGCGAGGAAGAAACACGCAAGCATAAGCAACACCGCGCGCACGCAGCAACAAAGCAGAATAAGAAGAAACATGCTGCAGGCAAGAAATCACCTGGCAGCAGCGACAAGAAGCGCATGAGCTGCATTTCGAAGACCTCCACTGACAGCAACAACAGCTACTCTGGCAATGCTGGGCCACATAGCCTGCAGGAGGAGCATATAACTTGCAATTCGATGCAAAGCGACGACGATGACGAGGAACTATACGAATCGCGCTCACAATCGAATTCGCTCACAACCGCATCCACCATCAATGTGGAGGAGAAGCGACGCACGCTCAGCTTGCAAACCAGTCAAAAGCTCAGCAGCCAGAAGTCAGAATGGGCGCTCACGCAGGAAACGCTAGAGAAAAGCAAACAGAATTTGCAAATACTGCGCCAAAATGCCGCTGCCGCGCAGCAACAACAGAACAGCACTGGCGATGCGGGCAGCAAGCGCTCCTCCATGAAAAGTGGCAATTCGAGCATTAGCGCAGGCGATGCTTCCGCGCGCCTAGCCGCGGACCAGATGCCATGCTACTACCAACACATGCTCATCTACGCGAGTGGCGCCTATGACACAAAACAAACACTATACGCATTCCAAACGCTGCGCAACATCATCACCTGTGACACCCGCACCTTCCTCTGCTTATCCATCACCACTTCGGTGGCTAGTGGCACGCTGAAGCAGCTGCTTATACGCCACCGTAAATGCATGCAGGGCAAAGGTTTCGCCGGCAGCATCAGCAACACAGAGTATGCGCAGAGCTATCGCGCCTGCATGCACCTTGAAGTGCTCGTGACAATCTGTCTTTACTACGCGCGCGGCTTCTTTCACCATGAAGCGCGCTATGCAGATAGCGCGGCAGATGCGCCCACCGCCGAGGACGTAATGGGCAACTGCCGCGTGCAATTGGAGAGCGTTGAGTTGTTGTCCCTCATTTGCGCAGAGCTGATTGACATTGTGCGCGGCATGGGCAAGGGGCTCGCCTGTTACATAGCCGATCTGCTGGCGCGCTGCAAACTGCAGAAGGTAATATTGCACTGCCTCAATTCATCAGTAAGCATGTTTAGCGTTCAACAGCGTCAGCAGCGGCAACGCGCCACCGCCGACTCGCTGCCAGCGCGCATACTCAACTTCAATAATCCACTGGACGATCAATTACACGCTGAATCACTACAGCTGCAGCTGCTGCGCCTACTCATGTCTGTGATAAAACTCGAATATGAGGTGCAGCTCTTGAAGCACGAGGGTAGCGGCGCGAATGTGAACAGCGCCGCCAGCGGCAAAGAAGACTCCTCGGGCAACATATCTCCGACGCGCCTCTCCAACATCGCCGGCGACTCGAGCGCCACTAATGTCAAATACTTGCCCAACTGTCTGATAAGCCAACAACCAATGTTTCTGGCTGCTGTGCTGAGCGCTTTGCAGAATGAGCAGCTGCGGCATCTGCACCGCAACTGGACAGACTTGGTGACTGCATCGCTGAATTGTTTTAGTTGCGGCTCGCTCACAAACATCGTCATAAGCGTCGTCCATCAGCTCTGTCACAACATCGATCGCATTGCCAAGCTGACGCTGAAGGAGCAGAGCGGCTTCCCGCCAGACTACGTCGTTTCGCAGCTGGAGGCCATCACGATTCTCTGCCACTACTGCCTACTCGACAACACGCAACAGACCACGCTCTCACACCTCTTCAACCAGGCCTACCCACAAACCAGCGTCGCCGCGCAGAGCTCAAACACCGGCCAGCTGCTCAACAGCATTGTGCATACGTTCCTTTCCACCGCTGCTGCTGCCGCCGCCGCCGCTGGCACATCATCACAGTCAACAGAAACGCAGGCGCCACGCAACCCCCAACTGCTGGCTGCGCGCAACGCCGTGCTCTCGCACCTCTCGCGCATAGTCACCAGCGTCGCTGCTGTATGGGACAGCGAATTGGGCCAAGTGCGTCCGGTAAAGCAACAGCTGATGGAATTCCTATCGCCGGTGTCTCTACATCATGGCGCCAACTTCCTCGCCGCTGTGGCAGTTACTTGGCAAGAGCGCGGTGAAGCGCATGCCAAGCGCGCGAAACCGCTATCCATGCTAAGCATTGTCGAACAATACCAGCGCAATTCCGCGCCACAAGCTTGCGCCGAGCAGCTCAGCCTTGTAACGCTCGTCTCCAGCATACGCGTCATGCCAATGGACTCATTTGTGCAAACGCTGCATCAGGTGGTGCGCAATCCGCCGCCAATACATCGACCACCTGTACATCTCACCATTGAAGTGAGCGCGCTGGAGCTATTCTACTTCTACATGAAATCGGCGCCCGCCCCACAGCTAGGTGATTCTTGGAGCTCTCTATTGGCGCTGCTGCGCGACAGTCTCAGCTTGACGCCGCCAGCACAATTTGTGTTACTTATGTTGCTCAATGAATTCGTGCAACGTTGTCCGCAAATGCCGTTCCCGGACAAGAAAGACATACGCGATTTGCACGACGTGACCGCGCGGCTGGTCGATTCGCTCTCAAATGTCGCTGGCTCTTGTCTGGAGCAGACCACTTGGCTGCGCCGCAATCTTGCTGTCAAAGAGGACATCCCACCCGCCACTTCCGAGGGCAGCGTACGCGATAGCATTGGTGGTCAACAGCAGCAGTATGCCGTGCAGGCGCAGAGTGTGCTGGCCGCAACATTGGCCAACCTGCTGGACGTGGCTTATGGCTCGCAAGAGAAGGACAAGGTGGTGAATATTATTACAACGCTTTTGTACAACATAACACCGTATTTGAAGAATCACACGTCGCGCAATGTGCCCTCCTTCTACGCCTGCTCCAGCCTGCTTGCCAGCCTCAGCGGCTATCAGTACACACGCAAGGCGTGGCGCAAGGATATGCTTGATCTGCTGCTCGATAACTCCTTCTTCCAGCTGGACATTTCCTGTCTGCCATTCTGGAAGCAAATAATGGACAGTCTTATGACATACGACAACACAACATTCCGCGAGCTGATGAGTCGGGTCTCGCTCACACAAACCGGCAGTTTGAATATCTTCACATCGCGCGAGCAAGAGTACGAACAGCGATCCATGCTGCTGAAGCGCTTAGCCTTTGTGATATTCTGCAGTGAATTCGATCAATACCACAAATATATGCCCGAGATACAGGGTGAGTGTGCGCTAACACTGTTTTATGAAATTTTTTCTCATTTTCAGTCATTTTTTCTTCCGCAGAACAACTCGCTAACAGCTTGCGCCTACTTTCCATGGTGCCCTCGGTGCAGGCGGCAGTTTTCCTTTGCTTCCGCGTGCTCCTACTGCGCATGTCGGCCGATCATGTCACTTCATTGTGGCCCATTATAATCGCAGAAATGGTACATGTTTTCCTGGCAATGGAGCAGGAGCTGAAATCAGATAGCGAGGACTTGAGGTGAGTTAGACAACGAGCACGCAAACAAAAGAAATTGCAGCTTTTTATGCTCTTTTTCATTACCGGCAGCCAACAGATGCGTTTACTCTCTGGCATGGATGTCTCTTGGTCATCAAATTCCTCTGGCAATGGTTTGAGTTCACAAAATCAAGTCATACACTGGCGCTCAGTGCAGCTGGAGGCTTCCAAACTACTCGAGTTGGGCTGTGTATTGCCTGCCACTAATTTGCCACATTTCCAAATGTATCGCTGGGCCTTTGTCGGCACCGAATTCGATGTACACGAAGAGGTCCCCATTATGAATGGCAGCAGCGATGAGCAGACATCAACCGCAACGCTGCCTACGACGATTTACGTACCGCATATACGGCGCATCGCGCGGCTAATGGATATGAAATATGCAGTGCACTCGCCGGTAAGTTTCTCGCCATGCTCACTTTCTTAATTTTCCGCATTGTAATGCAAGTTTTCCTCCTCATAGACCAATAACGTGAAGCGCGGCCGTCACTTGATGCTCACCTGTCAACAAATCCATTCGCTGCAGGATTTATACGGCTTCTTCTCAACCCTTAGCGTCAATTGCCCCAATCCACATAATCATGCCGATATCGACAAGGAGGTCGCTAGCTGTTTGGCCGAAATCGAAGATGTTCTAGCTAAAGATTTCCTCGAGAGAATGCCGACGAGCACAACGCCTAGGTGAAAATTAGTTGCTGCGATACGCGAAGTCGCCGGCGAATTGGAGTCGAGCGGTAGCGCTTTCAGCAGTCGCGTCACAGCGGCTTGTCACTTCAAATTATTGCATTACCATCAACAGCAGCAACAACAGCAGCAGCAGCAGCAGCACCAGACGCATGCCGAAACTAGCTACACGCTCAGCAGCAATCACAGCAACACCACAACTACAACTAAGAAAAGTAATTTCCCATTCTACGTTTGAGTTACGGTAAAGGCCAGCAGGGGAGGGAAGAGCAGCCGCAATAGAAGAATTAAGCAGAAAGCAAGGAAAGATAGTATGTATATACATACACACTAATGTGTCAAGTAATACGAGAGTTGCACTCAAGCGAAACCGAATACACTTTCATGACTTTTAAGCTAAATGGCTATTAAGGAAAATAGTGAAGAATAAAAGCTAAAAAAAAAATTATCTCAAAATACCTACCAATATTATGCTACGTATAATTATCTAAATAACTATTAGCTAATGTGCAAGGAAGAAGTAATAATTGCGATAAACTGCAAGAGCTGCATAATTATGATACTTATACATACCTACTACATTAAATACATACATACACACATATAATATACTATACATAAAAAAAAGAAATACATACATGCATACATACAAAAATGCTGATGGAAATTGTAGAGCCAAGAGTGCAGAAGTATGTGGCAACAGCTTAGTATTTGAATGATTAACATTTAAATAAAAACTATAAACATACATGCATGCACATATAATAATCTCGATAACTGTAATGATAATGAAGATGATGATGTTGATGTTGATTGAAACTCAAACAATAAAGTAGCTGAAAGACGGGCGGTATCAACGTTGGTTGGTGATGGTTGGTGCTGGTGGTCGTTGATGTTGACTGTTTGTTGAATGACAAGTAATATGCAAGCATACATACGATCGTATATATCGAGCTCTAACCGCAAAAAAAAACGTAAGCGAAACGTTTTTCAAAATTTTCTTTTTCATGCAGAAATGCTCCTAGAGCATCTAGATACATTTCTGTATCAAAAAGAAAATTTTGAAAAATATGTCGCTTACGTTTTTTTGGCGGTTAGGGCTCGATATGTACATACATGCAACAACACCCCTCACCCATTGCCACACCAAATGTCACTGTGTGCAATTATGTTTGTTAAATATATATATGCGACTTTTTTGTGATGCACTAATAGTGTGGGGAAATGAGTGCATACGCACGCACTTAACTCCAAAACGGTGAGTAATGCTAACCTTTTGGCCCGCTCACAATTACTCGGAATGCAAAAGCAGAGACTGACGTCGGTCACATAGCGTGTGAAGGCGTGGAATTAATCTACTTTTTATTTATTTCTTATTTGCATGTATCATCGTCGTCATTAAAGCGGAACTTTTTAGGGCATACAAATTTTTAAATGAAAATAGAAATTGTTTTCAATGCCCTAAAAAAATTTTTCAGGAAATTCGTTTGAAGATACATAATATATTATACATATGTAGTATATATATTATCCCCCCTACTGCGAGTGTCGACTTGAAGTAGATAAACGACTATTGAGCGATTAATGATCGTCGATGGTATTGTGAATGTCGATTAGTCGTTCAATTAGCGACTGTGAAAAGTTCTTAATCGCTCATCCTTCTACTCAGAAACAGCAGCGACTAAAACTATTCAAAGTCGCTAATTGAAAGTCTAATCGACACTCAAAATGCCACCGATAATCGCTCAGTAGTCGTTTATTTACATCTAGTCGACACTCGCAATAGCGTGGTATGACTTAAAAATTTAATATAGAGATTTATATGCGAGTCAACTAACAAAGCCTCAAAATTTGTGATTTTTCATGAAAATTTCCTAATTTGGCGGCATTGAAGTTATGCATACAGATGCATCCTGGGGGTCTACTCTGTATTGCGATTCGAAAGAAAAATCATTCGGATTCGGATGCTTGACACTAGGAATTTGTATTAGTCCGTGACGCCTTTCGAATCGCATTGGCTTTCGAATCGCAATATAGATTAGACCCCCTGGTTAGTTTCCAAACACTTTGAGACCAATCAGATATTCCTAACTGGAAAAATTACGGTGTTGTAGGACTTTGCAGAGGAATATCCGAGATATGACTTTGAGAAAAAGGAAAAATGAATGGAACACCAAATTTATTTTCTTGTTTTTCAAACATTAAAATAATTTACTTTTACTACACATGGAGAGCTAAAGTCTGTGGCATTCGATGCGTAAATGAAATAGTTTTCTAAAAATTAAATTCCATCCGTGAGCCGAAAAACTTGTCAGTCATCGGTAGTATTGAGAGATAAGATCTCCAAGCCACGGATAACACTAGTTTACAGTAATTTTGAGCTCGCGTCATTTGACCATCGTTTCCCATGTAAAATTTTCTCCTAAGTTCGAATATGAAGTCAAAATATAAGAAAGGAGAATAATTTTCGAGATATACAGGCAGGTTTTGCAATTCACTTCCGAGTGAATTTTCACCCCATGTTATTTGAATTCAAAGTGACTTTGGTTGAAATTCACTCGGAAGTCAATTGCAGAACCTGCCTGATAGCCAAATTTCAGTTTAGTTGGCCAATCTCAAAATTTCTTCTTTTTATATTAGTGAAGCTTATTAAATTTGCTATCATTTATGTCAGTACCATTTTCCAACCGGATTGGTAGTTAAGGAGCTATACATTGATTCATCGATAAGTTTGCATAATTTTTAACAAAATTATCAAAAAGAATTTACTTTGGGTGCAAACGTCAAGATGAGTAAATGTATTGGTGTTGGTTGATTTTTCCGGCAGGGTGGCAAAATGATTTACATTTGAACGAATTTCCGTCATGCGAATGTCTTGATTTTTTGTAATTATCTTGTAAACGAACAATTGGCCAAAATCAACCTTAGCACCAATCATAGTGCTAATCAAGTGCTATAACTTTCGCCTTTTGTAAAAATAAAATAATATTTTGGTATATGTTATTTTCACATTGAATGCGTAC
>JAPVRG010219442.1:7918-26546 GCA_029783565.1 Rhagoletis cerasi | reverse complement strand
AGCATTTCAAGCTCCTCGCACTCACGTATTTCGGCCTCTCTCTTCTTATTGCGGCAAATACGCCTCGCTTCCTTCCTCAGTTCCCTATAGCGGTCCCACATGGCTCGCGTTGCGCCCGATCGCAGCGTGGCCCTGTAGGCGGCATCTTTTTCTCCGCAGCTTCTTGACATTCCTCATCGTACCAGTTGTTCTTTCGGGCTCGCTGAAATCCGATTACTTCTTCGGCGGCGGTACTTAATGAGCGGGAAATGTAGTTCCACTGCTCGGGTATGTCGGGTTGTTGAAGAGTGCTCTCAGAGAGCAGGTGTGAGAGTCGAGTAGCAAATAGATTGGCCGTCTGTTGTGATTGCAGCTTTTCGACGTTCAGCTTTCCTTGCATTGTTGGACGCACATTTTTTGATGCACAGAGGCGGGTGCGTATCTTGGCTGCAACAAGATAATGGTCCGAGTCGATGTTTGGCCCTCGGAGCGAACGTACGTCTAAAACACTGGAAGCATGCCTTTTTTTGTTAATCGGCTGGCTTAATTAAAATTAGAGTAAAGGAAAAAAGGTTGTGAAGTGATGAAGAGGAACTGATTTTTTTCTTTTGTAGAAAAAATCTAAACAAAGGATATAAGACATGTCAACGAAAACGCTAAGAGCCGGTACAGCTTGAACCCACAATCCACAAAACTCGTTTTCAAAGTGTTTTCGTTGTCGGTCCGAACATGGTATTAAAAAATTCTAAAACATCTTAAACCATCAATAAAGTTATCGATGTTTTTCTAGCGATGTATTTTAACATCGATTTTGATTTCTCCGATGCATCGAAACATCGATTTATCTTTGTTACTTCCCAAAACTTGTATCCATAATTCTGACTGGACTAAGTGTGGACTCTAGCGAGGGTAGTTTAATGTTCCGTATCCACACTTTTGTTGGGCATTGCCTTTTAAGGAGAGGCTTATTCATATTTTTGCGTCGTTTAATTAAGAGCAAATCACTAATTCGATACAATTTACCTAAGCACGGATTTTGACTTTATTTTCATAAGAAAGTTGAGAGTTTTTAAATTATTTTATCACATCCTAGCATTTTTTAATTTTAAGATATTCCAATCTATGGCGTATGAGCCGCAAACTGCTTAGCATTGTACTAAATCAATATTATTTCTTTGCATTCTTGATTCCACCTCGTTTTTAATGTACCCGTACGCTTTGGTTAAAGTAAGATTTCCCTAGGGAACAATAAAAGCAATAGAAAATGGAAAATGGCCACTTACTCGTCTCCAAGATCATAGTAAAAGCGTATATACGTATGTACATAAGTATATACACAAATACATACATATATACTGCGCCAATGGTAAGCCACTTAAATAAGCGCAATTTCTTGTTTTTTATGACCTTAAATTTATTGGGCAAAACGAACCATTCCGGGTGAATAGAAATGATATGGATGCGTTAGGAAAATGCATCTTTTTATTCTTCGCTCTGGTGAACCTTTAATGTTATTTATTGCACACCAATCAATAGTGGATTACATTCGAGAAATGTTATGCGCTAAAAAATATTTTCTTTTTTAATTTTTTACTGCAAACATCCTTAAAAATTTAAAATCCTTCGAATCTTTTATGCAAAAAGTGAAGTTGACTGAACTCTGCCGAATCGTCTGTGCAGCTTCCGTTGGTTGGAAATGCTTTCAGTTTTTTTCGAGTTGGCTGCAAATAACTTCTGACTTGCACGCTTTTTATTTATTGATTTTTTTTTGCGTGAAGGAGGCTGCCTCGATTTTCCGCCAATATCGCGTTCACCCCAATCAATGGCAGCTTTACATATTATCTTTTCAGCAGTTCGTTAGCCCCATCACAAAGCATTTCTATGTAGCAGCTGGCTCCCATTTGGTTGATTTAAATTTTTCTGCCTAATTGCCATCGTAATTTGGATAATGACGCCTTTTAAGGCTATTCCAATTACTAATTCACGCCTAATTTTTTATTATCTTGCTGTTGCCCTTTTCCTTCTACTTATTTTTTATTTCCATTTTGTCTTTTATAGCTTTTGGCATTGGCAGCATGATTTATTCTGGCTTGGAATTTGGTCAATATTTCGAGTTGAATCCGGACACTAAGTGCCACAATGTACTTTTGGCATTGACACCAGCGACGCGAATGGCTTTCATTTTCATTCAAATGTACTTTATATTTCTGAATAATGAGGTAAGTACCGCAAAAATCGATTAACTAACGATTATAACGTTTTTTGGCTCATTTAAATTAACTGCAAAAATTTGGTAAAAGCATAGTAATTTGTCTTCTATTTGTACGTACCGAAAATTAAACAAAATTATAAAAACGATTTTAAGTCGAAATTCACAGAAATGGAATTTGGATCGCCGTCAATTGAGTTAGAAAATGAAATTGTTATTACGAACAAAAAATAGATCCATACCCAAAAACACCTGAGCTTCTAGTTAAGGTGATCCGATGCACCAGAGGCTTTCCCCCGGGAGCCGTTTTATCCCCTCTCCTCTGCACTCGTTGGTAAATAAAATCCTGAAATCACTTAAAGTAGTAAAAGGAATAAAGGTTGTCGCTTCTGCCGAGGACTTGATATGTAATACCTATCTCTGGCAAATTCCTGTCAACGATAAGTAAGCTTTTGAAAGTAATACTAGGCGAAATCTCTTATTGGCCTTACCAAACGAGTTTAAGGGTTAACCCATCCAAAACAGAACTGATTTTGTTCACAAGAAAAACAAATTTCCCAACTTTTCTCTGCCGAAATTAAAGGGAGCTACCTTGAATCTATCCTTCTAAGCAAAATACCTAAGTGAAATGCTGAACTAGAAACTTATTTGGAAAACGAATGTGGTAGAGAGATGCAAGAAGAGCAGCAACTGCAAAAGGGATGCCATGTGCTAACTCATGTGGCCACACCTTAGTGGGAAGCTTTATAAAAAGGGAACTACAAGAAAATAATCGGAAAATACTTTACAAAGATTCGCATGCTTTGGCTTACTGAGAGCGGTGAGTAGCGTACCTAAGAAGGTGCTTAACATGATCTTTAAGCTGCAGTCGCTACAAATTTTCGTTCATGTTATGGCCGCAAAGGCCGCGCTCAGATTTAGGGATGTCAAAGTGTTGAAACAAACCAACTTCAGGCACGCGAAGTAAATGAAGTATAAGATGGCTTAAAAGTTTGCCTGGGATATTTTTTTTGCTATTTGTTTCCTTAAAAAACTGCTTAGCTTTTCTTTACTTTGAGCGAACAGAAGATTCAGAAAAGCTTCCAACCTTAGAGCTTATGTTACGTGAAGTTGACGGTCAAATATCAGGAACGTATTTTGCAAAGTCTTCGATCCAGGAAAATCAACTATAATTGCGGGCCCTTATTCGGCAAGAAAGCTCCCACTTTTAGGTGAATTCAAGGCATGCCTTTCTAACATACTTACCCAATTTTTTAACATCCACATCCCTTCCAGTTGTTGCTAAAACTTTGCTCAACACCACATCACCCACTCTTTTTCGTGCTATTCAACCAAATATAAAAAAAAATCTTTTCGAGGAATCGCCATGTTTAGTTGCCTAACAGCGGCGGTAGCAAATTTTAGCAAAATATTCTTGCAATATCTGAAACACAGTGTCCTAAAGGCCATTTTGGTGATAATGACTGAACGGAACTCGATGGAACTGTATAAGTTTTTTGCAGTAATAGATAAAAAATTATATTAACTTACATAAGTTTAAGTGATTTTTTACTGCACGGAATTCAAAAGTAACGTTATTACACTTTCAATCTAAAAGCTCAACTATGTGGTAGAAAATTACGTAAATTTAATTAGTATGGACAAAGTTTTATAAATTTGTTACTCAAACAAATAAGATCGCTTTACAAACATTGCTACGATATTCATTTTACTAAATTATATTTTTCTCCTGACTTGTGCTTGATAACGGCAATCTTTCATAGAGCTGTTTTTGATACGTTTTGAGTACATTTTCGTCATATTTGGACATTTTTACATTACATACGAAAGAATAGTCCCTATCGTTTCCTTAAGTTTTGGCATCCTAAAATGTCGCACTGTTCGTTGGGATCACGGAGCTACATCAATGCTTCTCTTTTCTGGGTTCCCAAACAGAGCAATATAATAAGAAACGAGACTGCTGACAGATAAGGCAGACAACTCCAAATAATCACCGATTAGTGATCATTATAAAAATAGATGAATACACTGCAGCCATTACAAATAACTTGTGGATAAAACGAGATTATTATGAGGTCTCAAAGTCATTATGGTCGTGGTTAACAGAACAGATCTGGAGTAAGAATTCTTACCAGCGTCATCTCAGCACACTGAGCTGTTGCACCTATCCTCCAACGAGGGTGAGAATTCTTACCAGCGTCATCGCAGAACACTGAGCTGTTGCACCCATCCTCCAACGAGGGCCATTACCAAAGAGTTCTCTCTGCAGAAGTTGCTGCGATGGAACGAGGAGAAATCAGTGAGCCATTTTCTGTATCGATATCCGAGGCTGCAGACGAGGCCACTTAAACACCTAGTATGTATGGTGCATCTGCGATTTAGAACCTAAATTCCAATTTGAATGAGCTCGAACGATTTTCTGTACACTCAAAACTAAGTCACTTCAGTTCCGCTATCAAATCAAATTCAAAATATGCCCGGTTATTCCAATAATTCTTTTTAGCTCAAAGTGTTTGAAAACGACTGTACGGATCACTTTGTTTGTTATCAAATTCGAGCCCTTTTTCATCTAAATAATTTCAAAATCTCCCACAGCCACATTGTCCGAAGAAAGATATATATGTGTAACTTTTCAGCATGCCCGCTTGATAAATACACCAAAATGCTCATTTATTATACGATTGATATCTCTTTCTTACAGCAAATCAAGGTCTATCGCTACAAGATAATCGCCCGCTTCGGTCTGATGCATATGATCGGCACCAATTTGGCCGTCTGGCTGAATGTGCTCATACAGGAAACGAAACATGAAATTCTTACCTTCTACAACCCCGAGAATCGCACACTACGCATCTCACACCGAATACCAGGTCACTCGCGTGGACATGCCGTCTCACCGACAGTCATAACATCCGATCCGACGTCACACTTGCGCTTGCCGCGGGGTCTCAAAGGGCCCTATCAAATTTTCGAGTGTCGACGAACCAACATACTTGGCACACTCGTACAGGACGCCTCACCGTTCCTCTTCCCCTGCACCATAGAATATTCGCTTATTTGCGCAGCCATTTTGTATGTGATGTGGCGTAGCATTTCGCGTCCGCAAACACCAGCGCCACAACGTCCGGACACGATCAGTTCGCCGATGAAGCGCTCTCCCCATCACTATTCGGTGGATTGTGCGCGTGCCCACAAGGGTCTCTTCGTTGGCATACTCATACTCGTGCTTACCATCATTTCGCTCATTCTCTTCTTCGTGTTGATCTCGCGACCGGATTTTGTCGCCTTGGCCGTCACCGAAGTGACCATCTGTGAACTGCTCATCTACGGCACCGCAACAATAGCAACACTCATTGGCATGATACAAATACGACATCTGCAGTACGATTGGTATCGCAGCTTCTCGTTGGATGACATTTTGTTAGTTGGCGCGCAGACTGGCTCCTTCTTGTACAACATCTTCACAGTGATTGCGGGTCATTTTACACTGCGTAGCGATGATATGTTAGTGCCGTTGAATGCGCTCGCCTCCATTGTGCAAACTGCTTGCCAAACATTATTCATATTAGACGCCAGTCGGCGACAAGCCATCACACCAGAGCACATACGTAAGAAACCTGGACGAGAAATTGTGACTTTCATGTTGGTGGTGAATCTAGCGATGTGGGCTATCAGCACGCTCGAGAAATCACGCGCCGAATCGCATCCGATACAGTTGAATTTCTATGGCCTCTGGGCGTGGACGATAATAACACACGTCTCAATGCCGCTAGCAATATTTTATCGGTTTCACTCAACCGTTTGTCTCTGTGAAATCTGGAAGCGCGCATATAAGCTCAAACCGACCTACATGTGAGAGTTTGCGCGGGAGCGCATTGCAAGCATTGCGCAACAGCAACAATTCTGTGAAGATCTCAAAACCAATCTGTCGTACTGCTACTGCTCGACAACACTGGCCGGTGGCGAACTCGAGACCGTCGAAGAGGCGGAGAGTGGCGAGAGCAACGGCTACGAAGAAGATGACGAGGGTGAGGATGGTGGCAATGGCGACGTTGGTGGCGCTGGTACCGATGCAACTGCAGCGGTGCTGGAAAGTGGCACTGGCACAGCGGCGACCGAAGAAGAGGAATTGGAAACAATAGAGGGTGATGAGTTGGAAGTGAAACAACGACCAAAACAAATGAGACCGAATGGCAGTGAACAGAGAAAGAGGCAGCAGCAACAGGAGCAAAAACCCAGGCAACGACATGTCAAGTTAGTGGGTGTTGGTGATAATGGTAATGGTGGTAACGGGGATGGTGGTGGCGGTGGTGGTAAACCTTCCGCTTTTTGTCCGGTATTCGTGATAAACGGCGAATGAGTTTACGCAGATTTTGAGTTCATCGATGCGGGTAGTGAACGTGAACTCACATTCGTTTAAGGTGATAGTTTGTATCTAAAGCATTTAGCGGAGCGGAGCAGGCCGCAAGGGGAAGTATGTAAGATAGCCAAGGAAAAAGTGAATTTATAAGAAAGGGTTATGGGATCTAAGTTCAGATCAGCTCGTAAACAGAAAGCCGGGATTGAGACCGATAGCGTTGTGCTGAGAGAGGAAACTGTGCAGATTCTCTTTTTCAAAGCAGCAAACATATCCTGTGAGTTTAGTACTTGAAAAATATGTTATCCAAAAATATAAACGTGAAAAGAAACTCAACCATATTACTAGTAGTATTGAAATGTATAGTGGCTCAAATAGAATTTTGTATATGACTTCGAAATGGATCAGCAAAAAAAATTTAACCCTTTCTGGACCGTAAGTCTATTGTTTCAAATACATACGTCAAATAAAGAATCTCGACTTAATTTGAAGTCCATAAAAAAACTATAATTTTTCCTAGAAACTTATAAGAAAAAATTTTTTTGCAATTCAATTTCCTCAAAATTTTTTCGTATAAAACTATTAATGCAGAAAAAATATTTTTTTTTGACGTAAATTTTTTCGTCTTTTGATAAACATATTTTTTCAGGAAATATTTTTTCTTGTGATATACTCCTTTCTCCGATTTTTTTTAAACAACTCCTTTTTTCAAACTCCTGTTATTCTAAACATTTCTTTATTTAAAAAAAAAAATATAGTGTTTTTTATTTTTTTCCAAAACTTTTAAATACATTTTATTCTCAACTAATTTTTTTAAATATTTTTTTTTATAAAATTTCTATTTCTATTTAATTAACTATTTGTTTCCTTAAAATTCAAAAATAATTTTTTTTCTAAGAAAATATTTTTTTTTAGATAAATATTAATTTTATTCTAAAAACTATTTTTTCTAAAGAATCGTTTTTTTATTCCTTTTTTCTAAAAACTCATTTTCGTTTTTAAAAATAAATACATATTTTCTGAAAATTCTTCTTTTTCTTGAAATTATAATTCTTTTTTAAACTAATTTCTTCCTAAAAGTTATATTTTTCCACAAATCCATCTTTCTCTGAAAATCTAGTTATTTAAATTCATTTTTTCTAAAAATTCATTTCTTCATTAAAGCTAATTTTTTTCTAAAACAATTTTTTCTAAAATTTTTATTAAATTTATTTTCCAATTATTATCCTTTTTGTAATTTTTTGTAAATTTGTCTAGTTTTTGTAAAAATATTTCTAGAACTCTATGATAAACGTCGCTAAATAAAGCTGTTTTTCACACGATTTCCTTATGAATGGAGAAATTCTTTGGGAAACATGTCTCCTTTGGTCCAGAAAGGGTAAAGGAACATGTTGCAGTCAAAATACGTATGTCATAGTGGAAACCAGCCTTAATACTAAAGGGTTATCCATATCGCGCTTGGGAAAGTAAAGCTCTGCTGTTTGACATTTTTCGAATGTCACTGCCATTCAAACTTGTATTTGTTTAGTTAACAGTTCGCCAATCAAAAATACGGAACGTTATACGGAAGAACAACGAGTTGGGATTATCGAATTTTTCTATTAAAACAATGAATGTTTGATTACTGTATTTTTGGGCATTTCGAAGAAAATCTTATTTTCTTCAGTCATGAGTCCCATTTCACACACGGTGAAGATATTAATAAACAAAATGGCCGAAACTGCGATAGCGAGCAGGAGCAAAAGGCCGCTGAGAGACATTTAACCGTGAAAATGACTATTTAGTGTGCTTTGTAAGCCGACAGCGTCATCTGACCGTACTTCTTCGCAAACTAGTTCCGAGGCTCACGCCTGCATCGTCCAGTCTCAGCGCTAAGTCGCCTGATTTCAAGATTCGCGATGAGGCTTGGCCGCTAAGATGCTGCTATTTATTTAACATCAATCCCACATTTTTGGGACAGTTAAAGCAAAAGATATGTTAATTTATGACCGAGTTATGGCCGAGTTATTGTGAAAAAGTCAGCGAAAATTACTTCAAGGGAATTGAAGTCCTGAAAAAGGTCCCGTCAATGATATTGTTTCTCACGTACAATGTCGGAGTCTAAACTTTATAATGAGATAAAAACTCCACCGAAATTTTAATATTCAGTTTTTTTAACATTGCTTTCCCAACGATAAAATTGTTAGCTTTGTGGTGAAAACAATACTGTTCAAACAAACAAAAGAGTTCTAAAGCGAAAAGGGCATAGATAAAAAAGGCTAGGAAATATATGGGACGAAAGCGAAAACCCCTTTGAGAAATTCCTTTTTCGATATTCCTACTATCTTTTAGAAAAAATTGAAACACATATACGACTAGAATTACTGAAAATCATAGAAAAGTTAAACGCAATTATTGTAGGACACGACATATTAGAAATAGAACTGACATACAAAATTGTTTGAAGTAATTCTAAATTCACTTTAATTACTAGGTAATATAATCAAACGTATACAAACACAATTAGAAGGTATTAAAAATGTGTCATACATTTCCTAAAATCCACTAAAACTCGTATTTACTCAAATGAGTTTATAATGAGTAACATACAAACTTTACTGAAAAGATATACGGACCCACCATAAACCACCATTTCGGACAAAAATTATATTGGCATGCAAAAAAACTTCCAAAAACGATAAATTAAAAAGAAAAATTAAAACAAATGTTGAAGAGAAACGAATAGTTCTACGAACTACGAAGAAATGAATGAAAACAAACAACAAACAAAGAACCCACGCATGCAACTACACTCAACTGAAAGTCATACAAATCTTACATTCATACATGCAAACAAACAAATACATATTTTTCGATGAGAATTAATTAATTTTACTAACCAATAAAAAAGAAAATATTATTTTCTTTCGAATTTTCCTACACCTGAAATAGAATATACATATATATGTATATGTAAATAGTATACATACTTATAAGCATTAAAAAATCCACACAATATATGCAGAGTTAAATTACAAAACCAACGAGAAAAATAGCAAACAAACACGTTTGAAAATAAGTGATTGAATAGATGAGGAGTATGTAATGATTGTAATCAATATTCAATAATATATGTACCACACGAGCAGCACATACATACATGTGTGTGAATATGTATGTAAAATGTAGATTGAAATGCGTGTAACAACATAGTTTAAAGTAAATAAGAAAATATGCGTTGAGCAGCAGTTATCGAAACGTAACAGGCCGATTTTGAACGCATGCAAGAACAGCATAAAAATCTAGAAAATAACGAGAAATACTATGAGCATGTATGTACGTAGATGCCTGTATTTATCGATACTATGTATTTGTATAGACTGATTGAGTGTTCACTGGAAAACTAAAATCCTAAACAAAAATTCAAATCAAATCAAAGAAAAAAAGAATTACATAATGGTTGGTAAAAATCGAATACTAAATTATGTTGCATAAACTAAGAATATGCAGCCATAAAGTTTATCCACAATATGCTGCATCGGTTAAAATAATGAGCTACTTTTATATAAGTAGAAGCCTATGATTAGCGAGCTCTATTTGCCAGCTAAATGAGCTGAATTACGAAGAAAAATATCAAATAATTTCAAGTAAATACAAAATGTTTGAGTGATTCTTAAAATACAAAACTCCGATCAGTGGTAGGTGGCATTTGGCCAATGGGAATACTCTTATCGCTAAAATGAACTCTCTCGCAGCTTCAAGTCGAAGAAAAAAAATTAATAAGATTTACTAAGAAAGCGTTGCTGAATAAAAAAGATGATCTTTTTCAAAGTAATTTTAGCAGTTATAAGTATGTATATAAACTTTAATAATTTAAAATTTCTTCACAATCCGTTACCACAGAGAGGACGCTTGAATGTCTAAGCCCATAGGTTGAGGCCTCATTTGGATATTATATGTATTTGGACATGAACATATAAATGCTGTTAATGCTTCTGTTAAGCATTCAGATGTTTTTGAACCTTGACATCTCAAAAATGAAGTTGTAGGTCTTTCTCTTCTTCTAATTTGGAACTAAAACCCTTTTTCGGTTTGTGCCATATGGAAAAATCTTTACTAATTGCTTCTGTCCATTCCGAATTTTCGCCAATTATTGCTTCCAAATGCAGGTAGGTCCTTGCGAACTAGATCCTTAAACTGCGTTCGTGGGCGAACTTGCTTCCGTTGTCCACCCAATGGATGCCAAGTTGAAGGATCCTTTCACCGGAGCCTCTCCATTCAAGTTAGCGCAATTTTTGGACTTTCAAAGCGCTCACCTAAGACCATAGCAGTATAATGCTCATACAGTTCGTCATCCGATTCCCATCGGTACCCGCAGCTCACACGAACAGGGCCATAGATATTACGTGGAATAGTTCTCTCGAAAGTCCCTAAAACCTGCTCAGCTAAGTTCGACATCTTCCGTGTTTCTGCTCCCTGAGAGACCTCCTGCATGATTAGAGACTTGTAGAGCGGATTTTTGTTTGTCGAAAAACTGCTCCACTTTTCAATTGCCTACCGAGTCCAAAGTAACTGACAAGAGTTATTAGTCGCTTGATCTCCAGGCTGAGATTATTGATGTTGTTCATGCTGAATCACAGGTAAAAAAAAGTCTTTCACTACTTCAAAGTTATAGCTGCCAACAGCGACTTGCATCCCAATACAACAATACAGTTGGTTTGTTGCCAGAAGATAAGTACTTTGTCTTGTTCTCATTCGCAGCTATACCAACATCTTATGCCTCCTTCTCCAGGCTGGAAAATGCTGTGCTCACGGGCTAGTAGCATCGAACTTTTGAACTTTTACCTTGTATGGTGCCAAAAAGAATTAGATCTGCACCAGGTATTAAGCTTTCCAACGCAAGATTGAAGAAGTGGCGTCGTAAAGGCAGCTTATCTTTGTATTATAAAAAGCGGCTTTGAAATCGAGGAAACGTTAGCGTGTGGTGATTCGCTTGCCTAAGGGTGCGTACACACAGAAAGCCGAGCGGCGCCGAGCTACGCAAGGCGCAGCGAAGCGAAGCTGCTGATGTTAACACTGAACGAAGCGGAGCGTTTTGCATGGGATTGGCTGTAAAAATACCACAATTTAAAAAGAAATTGCTTCAATTGCTTTCTCTGAGAACATATTTTCATTGAATTATTTGAGTTTTTTGTTCACATCACTAACATTAAACGCCTAAATGTATGCTATCTAATGCTGCATGTGCAAAAATTTCCTTCGTTATATTTACGAAATTTTTGCACATGCGTTTCTCAACTGCCATGTAATAAAATTTTCTTAAGTTATAATTTGATGGCAGTTTAAAGCATGTTCGGCCTAGTCTGATGCATCCTCCGGACAATGCCTCCGGAGCTTTTTTCGGACCTTGCATGGCTTACAACCATGCAGGGGTGCTAATAGCTGATTACCATTGGACACAGACTCTACCCACTGCGTTTTGGTCCAATAAATATTTTTTTTATACAAATACATACATGCAAACATACTGGTCTCCCCTCTCACTGAGTTATTCAACATCAGTGCCATGAAGATGAAAAATTAAAAAAGGAAATTGAAAATCAAAGAATGCTTTGCTTTCAGCTCCAAAACGCTTCTGAAAAAGCTTGCTGTATAAACACTTTCATATAGCTACATTGATTTGAAAGCTTTGCTCCGCTCGGTCCCACTTCCTGTGTGTACATACCCTAAGATCTTTTCCAGGATTTAACGCACAGTGAAAATCTGATTACTGAGATTTTTAGTAATTATTACCACTAACGCAGAAATAACTGGTAATTTACATAGGTGATCGCGAGGAGAAAAATGCTCTCCAGCTGCGCATATAACGTCCTCTGTCGTTATGTTAAATATGCTAACTTCGGCGTATACACCTGTGATGCACTAGATTCAAGTGCTATCTTTCGAAGATGAGCGCTTATCATAGTGGTACAGCACGCATATACCAAAACCAATAGCTATACGTCGGGCTGAAATTTTAGCATTTTTTATAATTTAATTCACTATAAAAGCTCCGTGAAGTTCCCTTTACACTACATGAAATAAGGAAAAGTTGCCAAATAAAGAAAATATTACAACGTGTTGTAGAAAAATTTGTTAAGCCAAAAATTCTAATTAGCATGATAAAAAGGTGCAACTAACTCCAGAAGAGTACAGGTGGTGGGGGCTCGTTGCTACTACATAAGGACAAATTAAAGGAAAAATTCAAAAGGCTTAAATGACACTCACAATTTATTACTGGTCTAGTATATGTACATACATAGATTTGTATGTCAAAAGGCTACATTAATAACTTGCCATTAAATCATGCTACTACTAATGTTACAAAAAGAAAGATTGTGTTGTTGGTTTGCGAAATTGTTCGATTGAATTCATTTATTGTTGCAAAGATCAACAAAATTGTTTGTTTTATTGCTCATAAGTTTTTTTTAAAGTAAGTACTGTTTAAATGCAAAGTTTTAATACTTAATTAAGAACAAAAAAAAAAAAACAAATTGTAAAATGTGTATAATTTAATGTATATTAGATCATTCGTCAAATGTTATTGTGTGTGTGATAATTTAGGGTATCAGTAAGTTTTTTTTTTATGTACGAAATATTCAAAGAAAGAAATGGCATTGATATTACGAGAATACGCATTGACTCGAAAAATTGGCAAACTTACAACTTGAAAGTTCATACCTTATTATAACTATGTAAAATTAAAAAAAAAAATATTGTAATAAATATTATGTTGATTTTTTTTTTAATTTTATGCTCAATTACGTCAAGTGTATACGCCGTTATAGATCTATCCCAAAAGCGTTTTTTTGAAACGCCGAACCTAAAATACTCAAATCTGTTCAAAACGATAATTTATTTTCTCATAGTCATTGGATGACACCATTTTGGAAAATATTTTGTTTCTGGTTATACTAAAGCCTTGATTACAAGACACAATGACATAAAATCAGCTTAATAGAACACTCTGTAAAACACTTTAACTGATAAAGGAAAAATCTTTCGTAGGACATTTTTTTAATTATTTATAAATAAAAATTGTGTGCTGTCCTAAGTTGTTTACTCTCTTGAAGGCTTGTATCGGATACGTAGTGGGTTAATTTTCGAAAAGCACCCAAACTTGAGGAATATAATTTTAGCCGTAATGTTTTGTATCAGAAGAGCTAGTCTCAAGCAATAATAATGACACGGATCTACTAGAGATTTGCGACAAAGCAAAAGGAAATAATCTCCAGGGGGAAAGTGAAGAGGTGGTTGATGTCTTAAGGGTACCTTCAGTAGCTGGACATGTGTTTGGTATATGCCAAAATGGCGTTCCAAACAAAATGGTGAATCATAGAGTTCAGACAGTTAATAAAATAAAACTAAATCTTTCAAATCTAGGCTGACAGTTTCCTTTGTTTTAATTAGATATCTAGATTTCAATTTTATTGTACTGAGTATTTTATTAAATGCAATGTGTTAAACTTGTCAAGCTCTTTATTTTGATACCAATATTGAGCGGATTGAAAAAATTATGTAATCCGTCATTTTATCGTGGCGACAATCTTGTATTGGGAAATTTTTCATAGTGTACGGTATTCTACCAGCCAATCCCTTTCATTTGATACTCATATTGAGAGGGTTGTGAAAAAATATGTAATCCGCAATTTTGTGGCGGCGGCCATCTTGGATTTACAATGCTAATGAATACATAATTGTATTTTCGTCATAATTAAAGGCGTGTAAGACATTTCAGATCAATAGGTCAACAGAAAGTGGGGGGAATTCCATTTGCTACTAAATATGGCCCAAACAAGGGTCAAAACGACCCGCACGGGTGGTAGAATGTTGCACAAAAAATACGCCATTAAATTTTACTATAAACCCTCAAGGAGACGATTAGTGGTAAAGTTGAGATCTTTTCAAATAATCAAAATCAACTTGAGACCAAATTGGGAAAATTTCAATACACTGTAAAAAAAAATTGGTATGTTTAATGAAAAAACGGCAGGTGGTACAATATTCTAGAGTTCTTCCTCTTTCATAATTGCCATACAGCATTTGTTTCTTTTTTGGCTGTCTCAAAAAGGACCAACTGAGACCACAGAGTGGTTCCGTTCCGTAAAAGGCAGTGAACGATTCTTCTGGTGCCGAGTCGTCAGCAACCTTTATGCCTTCGATCTCAGTGGCCTGGTACACAGTTTAGTGCTACCATATTTTCAGCTGCCTGAATTTGAAGAAGGATTGCAGCTTGGTTATCAGAGAGGTAACAAGAAAGGCGCCCTTCAAACCCATTACTAGGTTCAACGTTGCGCAGGTTAAGGGTGCTAATACCTTAGCCGGAAAGTTTGGTATCAGGCCCATAAATGTCTGCTCTGTCCTTGTTCATCATCCTTGAACCGTGTGCGTACCAATGTACATGTCTGGGATCAATTGCAGGAAGTCCGTTTGCCAAATTTGCGCGATCTTTCGCACACTTTAGTTAGGCGGGTCTTTCGCGCTGCCAGTTTTACGCAACGGACTTTGCCGACCAAGTGCTGTTGATGTTGTTAGTTTTCTCTCTGACTATCAAGATCAAACGGCAATTAGACAATGATATCTTTATTGCTTTCCAGTGATGAATACCATAAAATATTCTATGGTTGGCATAAGCCTATTTTATGGTTAAGTCTAAATAATTGTAAGATAGTAAACTTTTGAAATACATCTGTAGTTTCCCGTGCTAATTCGAAGCACTCGGCCCACAATGCAATCACTGCGCTGCCAATGGCTTTCGAGGTAAAGAACAAGCGACAATCAGAGTATAATTTTTTATGTATTGCTTTCAGTCAATAAAAGGCCATTTGGGATAGGGAGAAGAATATATATTAAAATAATACAAATTGAAAATTTTTGCATTTAAAATTCAAATAGGAAGCCTTATATCTCGACTTAAAATTTAATGAGAAATTTTTAATTCATAATTAAAAATATTTCAAAAGAAACATTTACCAAAACTCAGGTATTTATTTCGACTAAATTTTCATTCATATAATTAAGCGGCGAATTTCTGACTCTAAAACGCGAATCAAATTATACACGCTGCATTGAATAAAATGGGAAAGCCGCTACTTTTTGTGCATAAACTGGAATAACTGAATCAAAAATATAAATGCCAAATAAGTTTTTATACCTATTGTAATGTAATTATTATTTAAGGCATAAAAACTATTTAAGACTACGTAAGCCCTTTCGTTTAATGTGTATTGATTTTGTTTTGATGCCAAAGATGTTTACAGATATTTATAAATCTAAGTTAAGTGTTTGCTATCTGTCATTTAATAAATTAAAAAAAAAAAGAATTAAAAAAATATATTTAGTGTTTTGTAGTTAAGTAAAAAGAAGAAGTTTTTAATTTAGTTATTGCAATTTAAACATAAAGACATACACGCATTCTTTAAAAAAAATGTAGCAAGTATCTTAGTAAACATAGCAAGTCGAGGTAAAGGTAGTAAACATTTTTATGAATTCTGTACATTTATAATCAAATTAGAGTAGCCAAAACTGAATGAAAGAAAAATATTAGAATTAATGAAAAAGTCAAAGAATGCAAAATAATAAAAAAACAATAAATTATTCCAAACCAAAGCAATCTGGTAGAACAAGCTGTTCTTGCGATATTTATTCCATAAACTTAAAGAAGCATACTTAAGTTTGTATAGAAATGTATGTTCTACATAGAAAACCTCCAAAAAATATAAAACAAAAAAAAAGGAAACAATGAAAAAACATAGATTATAAAAAACTACTCAAAATTACCAAAATGTATTATAAAATGTCATAAACTCTCTATACACTCATATATACTATACATACATACTTATGTTCATATGTATACGGTTCGTTTGTATTTATATAATCGCAATATTTTCACTATCTGTAAATTATTTCTTCATTCTACAACTTCATTGTCACATTTCTTTTTTAAATAATTTTATGTCCCGCAACATAAATTCGTACATACCTAACTTATATGCAAATAGTATACATATATATGTATGATATAGAAATCCTCTAGCATCAAATATTTACATACATAAAATATTTTAATATTTATTAGCGTATTTTTACAACTACTAAATTTTGTCTTAATTAAAAAATAAAATGTTAAAGTAATATTATAATGGATAATTAAAAGCATACGAATGAAATAGTTACATACGAAAAATATAGTGTTATAATTTGGTTTTAATATTATGATAAATGATGTAATTGTATGATGAAATAACAATCATAAAGTTGACGATAAAGCATATAAACTTGCATATTATTAATAAAATAAATAATTATCTTAACTGTGTTGAACTTGGCTGGGAATGAATTTGGGTCAGTGAAAGCGTACGATCAGTGTACTCATGCTGTAACAATTTAAAGTAAGTATTTTTTAAAATAAAAATTGAAAACTTCTTTCACATAGAAAATGTTAGGAAACTTTAGAGCATAAATAAATTTAGCTCTTGAAAGTCTCCACAATGCTTCTATAACAAATTTTTATATAATTTTTTTTTAGGCTTAAAAGAAGTTGTGTGGCGCGAGTTTTAGAATTTTTCGTTTAAAATCTGTACTAAATATTAGTCACAAAATGTGCCAGATGACTGTTGATCTAGAAAAAATTTCTGACCATAGCAAATGCATTTAAATACCGAAAATTCCGCCCAAAAAGGTGTGCGATACTTCGATGGCTGGGAGGTCGAACGAACGGTTTGTAATATTTATACATCTTCTTCTTTTTGTTTGGCGCTATAACCACCTAAGCGATTTTGGCCGAGTCTAACAAAGCACGCCAGTTGTTTCGCTTCTGTGCCAACTGACACCAATTGGAAATGCCGAGTGAAGCCAGGTCCTTCTCCACCTGGTCTTTCCAACGCAGAGGAGGCCTCTCTTTTCCCCTGCTACCACCAGCGGGTTTCGAGTCGAATACTTTCAGTGCTGGAGCGTCTGTGTCCGTTGCCAATGCGTAAAGGCCGTTAAAGCTTCCGTAGAATCTTTCTCTCGAATACTCCAAGCGCCGCCTCGCCGGATGCTCTCATTGCCCCTGCTTCTGCGCCATATACCAGCACGGGCATGATGAGTGACTTATAGAGCGTGGTTTTCGTTCAACGAGAGAGGACTTTACTTCTGAATTGCCTACTCAGTCCAAAGTACCACTTGTGGGCAAGAGTGATTCTCCGTTGGATTTCAAGGCTGACATTATTATCGGTGTTAATGCTGGTTCCCAAATAAACGAAGTTCTCTACTGTTTCGAAATTATAACTGGCAACAGTGACGTGGGTGCCGAGGCGCGAATGCGCTGACTTATTGTTTGATGACAGGAGCTACTTCGTGTTTACTTCCTTATCCAACTTGGAAAAGGCAGAACTTACCTCACGTTTTTTGATACCGATAATGTCGATGTCATCAGCATACGCCAGCAATTGCACGCTCTTGTAGTAAATTGTTCCAGAGCGGTTAAGTTCTGCAGCTCTTATTATCTTCTCCAGCATCAAATTAAAGAAATCACACGACAGGGAATCGCTCTGTCTGAAATCTCGCTTGGTATCAAACGGCTCGGAGAGGTCCTTCCCAATTCTGACGGAGCTGGCGGTATTGCTCAACGTCATTTTACACAGCCGTATTAGTTTCGCAGGGATACCAAACTCAGACATCGCGGCATAAAGACAACTTCTTTTCGTGCTATCGAAAGCGGCTTTGAAATCGACAAGTAGATGGTGAGCGTCGATCCTCTTCTCTCGGGTCTTCTCCAAGATTTGGCGCATAGTGGATATCTGATCTATGGTGGATTTACCAGGTCTAAAGCCACACTGATAAGGCCCATTCAGCTCGTTGACGGTGGGCTTCAGTATTTCACACAATACACTCGATAAGACCTTGTAACCTATGCTTAGAAGGCTGATCCCGCGGTAGTTGGCGCGTATGGCGGGGTCGCCTTTCTTATGGATTGGGCAGATCACACTTAAATTCCAGTCGTCGGGCATGCGTTCATCTGACCATATTCTGCATAAGAGTTGATGCATGCACCTTATCAGCTCTTTGCCACCGTACTT
>JAPVRG010219435.1:0-11811 GCA_029783565.1 Rhagoletis cerasi | reverse complement strand
ACTATCTCGGGAACAGCTAAACCGATTTCGATGAAATTTGGTACATGGATAGTATGCTTCCTTCTAAGATTTTCTACTTGGATGTTGCCACTAAAGGCAGCTTAGAGGGTTGCCACCTTTCCGATTTTTTTTTTAATATTAAGCAATATATGGCAATATGGGTATCAAATGGAAGGTATTTGAGGCCGTATACCAACCAGAATATTTTTAAGTAGGATTGCCACCTAGGGTTGCCACCTGACTGCATTTGAATTATTCCTTCTTATATCGACCACTATCTCGGGAACGGTTTAACCGATTTGGATGAAATTTCGATATTTTGGAAATCTATTTTGGAAATTTATGCTCTTGGTAAGTAAGATTATGCGACAAATTCGAAAAATACCGAGCAAGGCCCGGTCACCCAGGTACTACTGTTTTAATAAACACAATGTAAGATTTTAATTTTTAAGTTTTTTTCAAGGAAATATAATTAGTATATTACAGGACTCTACTTAGTAAATGGAAACTAAACTGATCAAGGTGTAATTTTTTTAGTTTTTTCAAAATTGTCGTACATATTCAAAGCCAGTCTCATTTGTAGGCGCGATCTTTGCGCTATAATAAGAGTATTTCAATTTATTTTACGTATCATTCTGTTACGATATATAAGGATTTATCTGGAAAACCTCAAGGAAATTTTTAGAAACCGCGATTCTCCAAACAGTTTGCTGACCTCTGAAACGCGGCCGAGTTTGGATTAGGTGTTCGTTTTTAAAATATATTAAAACCAGTTTTTAAAAACCGCGTGGTCTAAGCAAAGATAACAAACAATGTGCGTAATATGGAGCAAAATAAGAAATCTCCATTAAAAAATTGCTTTTTTTTGGGCACTTTCGGAGCACGTTGCCGACCCCTAAAAAAACTTTTATTTTAAAATCTTTTCTAAATGAAATTACTTAGGAAATGAACTTTAAAACCACATGTTACAGAAAACACGCTAAGAAGAATTTCTGGTACCGCTAAAAAATGTATATAGTCCATTTTCGAAAATAGTCATTCATTTTAAAGCTCATATCTTGAACATTGTTTAAGCTAAGACCATGTTATTGATGTTTTTTCTGCCGAAGTCCACAACTAAATCTAAATTTTTAACTTGATTCTAAAATTGCTACTCCCATTTCAAAAAGTTCTTCGATTTAAAAAAAAAGTTGCAAAACAAATGTTATCAACGGATATTCCGCCGAAGTCCACAATAAAATCTGCGTTTCGTTAACTTTTGCTCTGAAACTGCCACGCCCATTTCTAGGGGTTTGTCGCCTTAAACAAAAATTTTTACTGGATGGGTATTCTACCAGATTTTACAATAATATTTACATTTTCCCAAACACGTTTTTTGACACCTTGCTAATTGAACTACTTAGAAGTAAAACAAAATGATTTTGCACTCTATCACAAATCACCTTGCTTCATACTTCCTAAAATGTATTCGAAGCTCTATCTATTTGCATGAACACCCAATTAGGGTTCAAGCACGTTGGATGCTTGTAGATCATAAATAAATAAATAATCCCAACGCTTTTTACCCTCCATTCCCGCCCAACCGACACGAGGGGCGCAGTCCGCATGACGTACGGAACTTTTTTTTTTTTTTTGGTGCCGAGTCGTGGAACCAGGAGTTTGTTAAGTGTCGAGATCTAAAACTATTCAGCTACAGAATCAAATTCATCAGCTGATTGGATATGATAAAGAATAGTATTTCAATTATTGAGAGTGGAAATGATAGTTTTCTTTATAGCAAAAATCGAGTCCGATATGTCAAACGTGCTGGAATGAGAGTTAAAATCTTGACATAAACAACGGAATGATTCGTTCAGTGGGATTGCCTAGTTGATTTAAACTTATCTGTCAAGTTGACCCCAAGAGAGTAAGTTTGGTCAAATGTGATGTCCTTCTCCAGTCTGAAGAAGCACGATGACAAGGTTGAAATCACGTGGGACCGTCGGACAGAAATGTCCGTGTCATTTTAGCCAACAGCTGTCTGGGCATCATTCGGTGGCTAAAACCAACATCAGGAAGCCAAAAGCCTGGAAAAGCAATTAGTCTGGACAGGCTACGTATGGTTATGTTTAAACATTTTGGTCCGACGGGAGTAGAGTTCCTCCTTATGGTCTTCGATTTATCGTTGGCGCTTAACCTTCTACCAGTCCACAAAGGGTAGTCTTATCGCCCGATAAGACTACGCTTTGTGGACACTGAAGGCCATAAAACCCCCGGATACCTAACACCGGATACCCATTGACATGGCTTTTGTAAAGTTCACAGCATCACCTCAGCGAAGAACGCCATAAACTCTCAGATAACTCGTATATTAACAGAGTGAGAGAACTATCCCAGAAGTCTTCGTCACCGTTTATGACTTCCCACAGTTCTTCAACACTGTAAACAGAAATATACGTACATATGTATGCGCATGTTCAGTGGTCGCCAAAAATTTAATTCACGCTATTGTTGGTCCACGCAAGTCCTTGCGCATTTAGCGCGCTTCATTTGCGCTTATGTATGCATCCTGATATGCATTTGGGCGCACTCATGTCTTAGCGTGAAGGTACAGATATGTGCATACATGTAATGCTCATTTCAAAAGCTCGTGCCTTTTTATGTTTTCATTTCGTAAAACCTCTATATCGGCTCGGCAGCTGGTTGTTACATTTTATTAGTTGGTGCAAATACTTACATAGACTATGTACGTATGTACCAGAGAAGCCAACTCGTGGCAATTTCCCCTATTTGAGGGTAATCTTAGTTTAGGTGTGGAATCGGAGAATATACCGTTTTTGTGCGTAATTGGTATTAACTATTTTTTACTTTTTACTTCGCTAGCTTCATAACGAGAGCTGATTAAGAAATGCATTTGCAACAAAGGTAATGTTTATGCAACCCTGAGATATTAAATATTCAAGTCAACAGCCATCACGACTTGCGTTCAATTATAAAAAAGCCCATCTTCGTCTAACAAAATTATATACGTACAAACTTTTCATGTAAAAAATTCCATTTTAAATAAAACTAAGCAATCCATGTACGACACAAAAAACTGAAAGGTGATGCAAGCACTTTTGAGTTGCATTTTCAATTTAATTGTTCTTATACATACAAAAAATTTTTTTTTTCTTATTAGTTAATTAACTGTATAAAAGATTCTTTTTTAAATTCATTGCTTATAAATAAATGAGTTACATTCAAAATTACAATGATAAGAAATAAAGAAATATATATATGTACGTATTAATTTTTATACCCGAGCGTACTTGTGCACAAGGGTATATTAACTTTGTTCACATAACGGTTGTTTGTAACAGCCTAAAGGAATCGAGATAGATATTTACATATACAGGGTGGCGCCGAATGGGCTATATGGTTTAAATGGTTTATAACTTTTTTATTTATGCGATTATTATAATTTTTTTTTTTAATACAGTATATTATTGGGGAATTTTTTGCAATTAGCTTTGAAAAATTATATCCTGTAAGAGATGTCCATTTTCTGCTTCGCACATACGTGCTCTTTTTAGCATATTTTCCATAACTTTTCGCAGAATTTCGGGTGTAATGGCCATGATTTCATTTCGAATGTTGGTTTGGAGTTGGAGAATGGTTCTTGGTTTGTTAACGTACACTCTTTCTTCTTTCAAATATCCCCAAAGAAAACTGTCAGGTGCTGTTAAATCTAATGAACGTGGAGGCCAGTTAAAATCGCTTGTGCGCGAAATAATGCGTTCGCCGAATATGTCCCTTAACAAAGCCATTGATTGAGGCACGTGCAGTATGTGCTGTGGCTCCATCTTGTTGAAACCACAAGTTTGGATAGTTTTCCACAGCTGGCCTAATAAAATTTTCCAACATCGTCCGATATGCAGCACCGTTGACAGAGATTGAGACACCACTTTCATTTTCTAAAAAATGTGGGTCAATTATCCTTTCGGAGGATACACCGCACCAAACAGTACACTTAAGGGGTGTAATTCTCGCTGATGCACTGCTCTTGGATTTTCCGTAGCCCAAATCCTGCAGTTTTGCTTGTTGACATACCCATTTAATAGGAAATGGGCTTCATCGCTCATTACCAAATTGTGAATAAAGTCTGGATTTTCCTCCGCTTTTTCACGGAAACGAAAAGCATATTCAAGCCGTTGCTGGTAGTATGTCGTCTTCAACTTTTGCACAAGTTGAACTTTATATGGGAACAAGTGTAATGTCATCAAAATTCTCTGCAACGAACGCCGTGATAGTCCAAGTTGTGTCGAACGCCTCCTTGTTGATGTTAATGAACTACGCTGCACGCTCTCCCATACACGATCAATATTTTGAGCAGTGTGCACGATAGGTGTTCTTCCGGCACCAGGAAGGGTTCTTACAGACCCATGTTCACGAAAATTTCCAATCAAATGGTTTATTGCTGACGCTGTGGGTGCAACGCGCACATTAAAATGACGACGACATGCACGCTGTGTCAACACAATAGACCGTTGATTTAAAAAATAAAATTAAATTATTTGTGCACGTTGTTCGATCGTGTAATGATTCATAATTATTTCCCCAAGTCTTCTTTACAAATTTCTGGAAAAAAAAGAGAAAAAATAATAATTAAAAAAGTTATAAAGAATTCAAACCATATAGCTCATTCGGCGCCACCCAGTATATACCAAAATGCTCAGAATGAAAAGGGAAATTAGTTAAGCCATATCTGTAGGTCCGTCCGTCCGTCCGCCTGTGCACACGATAACTGGAGTAAAAATTGAGATATCTCAACGAAACTTGGTACACTTATTTCTATTGGACAATAGCCACACTTACCTCCCATATAACGGTAGTTTGCAGAAATACAAAAACTGCGATATTTTAGTAATTACTGAAGCCCATTCACTCAAAGATGATATTTACAATATTTTTGGAAAATGGGCGCCCACTTATGGATTTATATGTATATCTCGGTAACCACTCTACCAATTTCTACCAAACTTGGAACAAGTTGTGACCTTGATCAAACATAAAAAAGGGTTGAATATTTTTGAAATCGGACAATAACCACGCCCACCTCCCGTGCAGAAATAGGAAATCAGTTTAAAATCGGCAGCTACTAGGCTAATTTATTGAAAATTTATGTTTGCAATGACACCTTAGCAAAAAAAAAATTATAACAAATTTTTAGAAAATGGGCGCGGCACCGCCCACTTATGTTTACATATGGGTATCTCGGTAACCGTTTTATCAATTCCTACCAAACTCGGTATAATTATTGTGCTTGACCCAAAAAAGCAAGATGTTGAAAATGTTGGAAATCGGGCTAAAATCACGTCCACTTTTCATATAACGGTAAAATTCAGAAATATGAAAACTTCGATATTTCGAAATTTAGAAACGGTAATTTACTCAAAGTTGGTAGGTACTCACAACAATCTCTTAACAAGAAGTAAAATTTATATGGACTTTAGGAAAAGGGGCATGACACCGGCCACATATTACTACTTACATACGTTTATATCGGTAACCGCTTTATCGGTTTCTACCAAACACAGCTAAATCATTTCTTTAATTCTTACTGAGCATATTATCGAAAATGTTTGAAATAGGAGAAAACCCGCCCCTGTTTACCACGTAACGGTAGGTTTCAGAATCGTGAAAAAAACTGTGTTTAATACGTGCGCCCGGTATATAATGTTCGGTTTCGCCCGAACTTAGACTGCTTTACTTGTTTTTTTTTTTTTTTGTTGTAAATAAGTGGATGTCTATGGGAGTGGAATTTTATGAAATTTCGCGCGAAATCAGATAATTTCATCAGGAAAATCGGGGAGAACTCAAAAATGAGTTGGCTACCCTGGTATGTCCGAAAAGGACTCATTATGCACATGTATGTATTACATACATACAAACATATGTATATATTCCTTTAATTTGGTTTGCTACTCTGTAGGTCGCTCTCCAAATGTGTTTCCAAATATGTAATGTTTGTACACATGGGCATTTCCTGCATTACGGACGTTTCATTCTGCCACACTCTTTTCAGTATAAAACGTGCCTTATGGTGGAAGTGACTGAAGTTCGTACGTTTTTATATATTGGGTTATTGGTACAAAATAAAAAAGTTGGGACGACAATTTTTTTTTTTGGAATCTCACGACTGGTGCAATGCAGTAAGCTTCTATTGAACAATTTGTTAAAATTGTTTGTCATGATTGGGATGAAGACCAATATTTGGGCGCTCACACGATTGGATATCAATTTTCACTAAATTTTGGGCAAATGCCCATTCGTTTGACTCGGCCTTTAGAATTCAGCGAATCGGTTTATGCTACAAAAAAATTTTGTATGTATGGTTAATAAAGGAAAAAACAAAGATTATCACTGCATCAACTTTATCTTTCTAGCGATGTATATTATTGGACAAAAATCGGATTGAAGTTATTCGGACGTTCCCCTTCGGACGTTCCGATTCTTTCCTCCGAGTAAAAACATATAATTTTCCAACATATAATAAAAACTCTCTTCATATTTTATTAAAACTGTTTAATCTAATGCAGAAAAATATACATTACAGGCATAAAGGGTACACCAAAACGAAAATTTATAATTATGCAATATAGCATATAAGAAAGTAAGTAATTGGAAAACTAAATATGACTAAGCCAGCGTAAATTAAATTTTGCGTAGCTTAGATATCGCCGTACGTCTGGCAAGAATATGGTGTCCATTTTTGCAAGACAAATTATGCAATGTTTGCAGCGCTGGTATTTTCTTTTTTCATTTTAAGCCAGAGATATGTAATACTTTTGAAAACTCACTTTGTTGAATCCATTATTTGGTAAGCACGCATGAGTATATCTTTACATGAAATCACATGAGTATAGATAATCAATTTCATGGAAATTAATTTTTCCGTTCGGACGGGGTGTACCACATAATCCCCAAAATCAAAATCCCCAAATCAAAATTCCCAAAATCATAATCCCCAAAATCTAAATCCCCAAAATCAAAATCCCCAAACACAAAATCCCAATTTTCTGTGTGAAATACATTCACATTAGATTTATAATCTCCGCGATTTTAAACATAATTTGAATGTATTTCACACAGAAAATGAGGACTCTATAACACTAGTTTACACGATAAATTAACCTTTGTAAAAAAGTATTTTCTAGGCTAATTTTTGGGTCGCTGAACACGAAAACAAAATCCATTCTTTTTTCAAAGAAGCGTTTTCGAGATGTTTTCGAAAAACGTGTTTTTTGGTACCTTTCGCGGTTCTTTGTCAATATCTTTTGAAAAGATCATCTCATCGACGCGAGCAACATACCGCTCGAAAGGTATTGATACACCCTTTGCAAAAATATATAACTTGTGCAAAAAGTGGAATTTTCATTCATTTTTGAAAATTACACATTTTTAGATGCTTATTTTGAATTACAAAAATTTTTTTTTTATTTTTTTTTTCAAAATTGAGTAAAAGATGAATCATTGCAGTAAATTTTGAGTCTAAGATCATCCAAATCGGATAATGAGTGTAGATGTAATGGAGCACTGAGTAAAAATTCTAACTTTATATTTTACACAAAATCACACTTTTGGTCGGAAATGAATTATTTTTATTTTTTTTTTAATTTTTTTTTTGTTTTTTTATTTTTTTTTTCTTACTCTTGGATGCGAATTCGAGAAGACTCTACCCAACACAAACTAAAAAATCCAAAGGGAAAAGCTTCGCGTCGATTAGATGACCTTTTCACATGATATTGACAAATAACTGCGAAAGCTACCAAAAAACACGTTTTTCGAAAAAATCTCGAAAACGCTTTCAGCGACCCAAAATTAGCTTAGAAAACATTTTTTTCTTAGGTTAACGCAATTACGTCAAAATTTGTCGACTAGTGTAATCGACATTACTTCTAAAAAAAAAAAAAAATCAAAACAATTTGTGTAATGAATTCGCAAACATTTATTGGGTAGACGAAAATTGAAGAAAATGCAATACGTCGCAATAAATACAAACTTCATTGTTTTTCAAATCAGTACCCATGATACAAATATAGTAAGGTAGAATCGCTGAGAGGCACTTTTAGCCATTTCGACGTTTTCAAGCTTTATAATTTTAATAAAAAATTTAAATAATTTTTGGCACAAAATTTACTTCAGAATAATGCTTTTTACAGTTATAGTTACAGGCAAAAGTGATAAAGCGTATGACGAAATGTTATGCAAATAGCGAAAATATTAGTAATAACATAACGGTATGTACGCATGTTTTTAAATGCTAATTTTTAAAGAAAGAACTATTTTTTCTGTTTTCTAAATAAAAAGATTTTTTTTTAGTTAAATAGCGTTTTAAAGCACTTCGATATACACAACATTTTTAAGTTTGTCATTTAAAGGGGGTCGGCATTTCCAGTTCTTGATAAAGCAATATATAATTGACAATATGTAAAGCATTCTGAGCGCAAATGAATTCCCACAAATTGAAAAGTTTGGCCTTGAAATTTGTTAATTTTAATACAGGAAACTGAAGACGTTTGTACTGAAATGGCACGTCTGTTGGAATCATAGGTATACAAACGGGGAACATACGATGTTTGTCCGGCTGATGATCCTGTAAGAATAATGCATTCTATAACATTGGTATGCAATTGGTATGCAATATAACTGGAATCTCATTTGTTAGAGTTAGTTTATGAGGCGTTAAGCCAGCCATGTGTAACCAATTTAAGAATTCAGTAGGATAGTGGACGGAATCTTCAAGGTTAAGTACTGTGTCGATTGACACGATGTAGAGAATAAAGAGGTGGCGCCCATCTCGGTACCGCTATTCCGTTCTCAGTGAATTTGACAGAATCAGCGTGTGTATGACGTCACACTTGTGCAATCGGCGATTGTGAACATAGCCACGATGCAAAGATAACATTTCTCTCAAGCAACTGCACCAGTGTGACGTCATACACAAATTACCCTGAAAATTCTCTCTGATGGGCGCAATCTTGTATTCTATCCTTCTTGGTTGATTGAAGCATACTCTATAATTTCTCCACCTATTTTTTTGCATTGCGATGCTATTAATCTCTTCAACAGTAACGTTCCTTGGCGAGACAATTGCTCTCTCGCATTGCTTAAAATATTTTCAATATTTGGATACACTTCATAATTGAGATCGTTTAGGGAGTGCACCACTTTACCAATTCTGGAATCTATAGTGACGGATCGATCGATGCTTTGCATACTTCCATTTCCAATACTAATCTCGGATTGAGGGAACTCAGAACCAATCCTAATAAGGTGGGCTCTGACATTTGTCTGCAAACGCAACTTCTTATTATCATGCCACAAAGCCGCTATTTTAAGGCACGCTTTGATGATGTCCGCTCGGGTACCTTTTGCTACGAGTGGTAAGGTCTGCCGAAAGTCCCCTCCGAAAAGAAAAGTGACGCCTCTAAAAATCTTATCAAAGCTTCTTAAATCGCTTAAAGTGCGGTCGACTGCTTCCATGTGAGCACGGTTAGTCTTAGTGCAGCCATCCCACAGTATAAATAGGGCTTCCTGTAAAGCTTTTCCCAGCGGACCATTTTTTCGAATGTTGCAAAAAGTTTGCTCCTGCCTACATACATTTAATGGCAATTTGAATGTGGAGTGAGCAGTTCTATCACCTGAAAGCAAAGTTGCTGCTATTCTCGATGATACATCCAGTTGATCTCACATAAGCCAATAGAAGATTTATCAGAAAAGTTTTACCTGTACCACCTGGTGGGTCGGAGAAGAATGCTTCGCCGTTGTTTTTTCAATACTCTGAATAACTCTTTCATAGACCATTTGTTTCTGCATGGGACTAATTTTTGACCCGCAAGTATTCTTTAAAAACGCTTTGGTCGCATTGGTATCGCAAATTACTTTCATAAATGGATTCAAGGGCGATAAATTATCCTAAATTAGAACGAAGACTCTATTAAAAATGCGATCACAAAATGGTAATCCAGGGTTATTGAGCCGCTGACGTTCATTAAACTAAATGTCTTCGCAGAAGTATTGCCGGAATGTGGTCCATAAGGACTTGCAGTTTGGTGGCTGGCAAAAGCTGTTATAATAGTTCCATAAGATGTGGTTGTGACTGTAATTAGGCAGCTTCTTTGAGAGTGTCATTCCAATTCTCATCATTTTCTAAAAGACCAAGCTCTTGGCAAGCGGCTTGGAAAGTAGGACAAACAGTGCCATTAACCGTTCGGTCCCTGGTCCACTTCCCGAAAAACGGATCCTGTATGCTTATCTAGGCAAAAAGCTACCTACGTACAAAATTTTAAGCAAATCGGACCATAAATAGAATTTTTTCGAATAGATGGTCTCTGATCCACTTCCCGGAAAAAAGGTTGCTATATGCTTATGTAGGTAAAAAGCTACCTACGTACTAAATTTTAAGCAAATCGGACCACAATTACGACTTTTTAGAATAGATCGGTCCCTGGTCCACTTCCCGGAAAAAAAGCATCCTATATGCTTATTTTGGCAAAAAGATACCTACGTACCAAATTTTAAGCAAATCGGACCATAAAAGATTTTTTCTAATAGGTCGGTCCCTGGTCCACCTACCGGAAAAAAGTAATTTTTTTTTTAACAGGGTTATTGAGCTTTGTACCACGATTTGTTTTTTAGGAAAAATGGAAAAAACAACACAGTCTAAGCGGTAGAAGTTATAGCTGCTATTTCGGAGATCACCACATCTGCTCATCAGACTTCTTTTTTCTAGACTTCAGCAGGGATCGAACCCGCATCATCGATGTACAAAGCCAGCCATGTTTGCCTAAAACATGGTGGGTGCTAAAAGCTATTTATGTACAAAATTTTATGAAAATCGGACCAGCCGTTTGCGAGATTACCTGTTACAAAAAAAGGGACTTCTCTTTATATAATTAGTATAGATATACACATGTATATAAATATTGCCATAAATTGAAGCGAAACAAAAGGACTTATATAGATCATTTGAAAATTTGCCTCCAAATTTTGTATAAAGTAGGGATCAAACGATTTGTACATTTTGGCAGCCTCCGAGTGGTGTTGTCTACAAATTTGTATCGAGAATGAGTTAATTTATATGATCGGTTATATCATTTATTCAAAATTTTAGGGATTTTGTGTCTGGGGATTTTGTGTCACTGTCACCAAAAAAATGTGTGGATTTCGTGTTTGGGGATTTTGATTTTGGGGATAATGTATTTGGGGATTTTTTTGAAGCTGGGGAGTTTGTGCTTGGGGATTTTATTTTTGGGGATTTCGTGGCTCTTCCGTTCGGACGTTCCAATTTTTAATATACTTATATTCGACAATCCTACGGACTTTTGAAAAAAAAAACTCAAGTGCGTGTAGTCCCTACGCGCGGAAGAAGTGAAACTTAATAGAGGAAATTCCAGAAAGAAAGAAATGTGCGAAAACATAAACATGTTCATATTTTCTTATATACACAATACATATTTATTTTATTTTTTTAACGAGCTTTAATTTATTATTTTTTATAACCAACTGCTAAGTTTAATTTTTATTTGTGGCTGAGAAAACATTTATATCTACAATATTAACTAGTGGATTGTGGTAACTAAAGTAAGATATGAAATGTTTTATTTCAATATTATTAATATTTCTGGCAAAAACTGCATCAATGGTAGTCCCTCCTTTGGTTGTTGGATCATTTCTACCATTAACCATTTCCAATGAAAATTTTTCTTTGACAAATTTTATTAGTTCATCAGATTCGGCCAGCGAGAAGTTGACATTGAAATCTGCTGCCAGAATTACAGGTCGATC
>JAPVRG010219430.1:0-10846 GCA_029783565.1 Rhagoletis cerasi | reverse complement strand
ACAAATAGAGCAGCTGTGACTAACCCCGCCAAATCAATTTTAATGGTCACCACAGGCTGCCGGCAATTACCAACCGTGATTTAAAATCCGTGAATGGGCTATTATAGTACGATCTCATACAAACCGTTAAATGGTCTCTTATTTCCTTCAGTTAGGACAAGAAAGCAGAGCCATTATAGCTGAGTTGCAATCTTCCAAAAGCTGTGTGGTGACACAGAAGATGTTCTTGTGTGTCCCTGAAGTTATCTTCGCCACATGCAATGCACTCTTCACTATGTACCAGCCATTATTTGAACGCGTGAAATTTTTATTGGAATAACTGTCCTTGAAAAAAAAATACCGTTTTCCACAAGGATTTCGCCTTCGATGACATTTCCATGTTTAATTCTATCCTGATTGATTTCTGCGTGATTTCCAGTGGTAAGTTTATCCTTGTTTTGGCTAACATATCATCCCGCGCATTTCCTTAAATTTCTTTGTGTCTTGGCACCCAGCATAAATCGACTCGTCTGTTAATGTAGATTTTGTCAATCATATTCCTGCATTGCCTAACTCAAAGCAAGTATGTAGCCAATCCCACAGCTTCACTCATTTTAGATCAATTTGTACAGAAATGATAGTTATTGTCACTGGATCATTCGTACTCATTCTGCCCGTTGGGTTCTATTATGACGTGTAGCACCTTTTTAAAGCCCCTTTTTGACCTGAGGATCCACTTAATCTGACTTACCGTTTCCCCAAAAATGTTTCAAAATTCCCATGTTTGGTGATTGCACAAATAGTAAAATATTTTTAAATGCAGTTTTTTTCGTTGCCTCTTGAAAAGTCACTTTGTTCGCAAATAGTCATTCATTGACTTACAAATGACCGAACATTGATCTTGATGTGGCGAACAAAGAGCAAACACGTTTAAACTATAAATACAGATGTAGACGTGTACACAAAATCAATAATAAATTCATCAACTTTTGCGCTTTAACTGTGGCTAAACAATAATCTTGCGAGGACGATGACAGCAGAGACCGATAAAAGCGCCAGTAGCAACGCTTCGAGTGCGACGTCATGCCGCATTACTAGTCGTCGCGCATGCAACAGCGGCTGCATGCCGGGAAAGAACAAATTACAACAACTAAAACAGCAATAATTTAATATACATACATAGACGAAACTTGTGTAGCAGTGCAGTGGAATATGGTGTAAAAATTGCACATAACCAATTTTTGTTTTCACAGCTGGATAAAGTTGTTATGCTCTCACTTATGTTTTTATAGTTGTTACCATGGATGGAAAATATGATTTTTTATGTCGCGCTTAATTGTATGTTTTTTGTACTCATATTCCCATTTTTAAATTTTTTCACGCTTGCTGGTTGTTGTTGGTGCTGTTGTTGCCAAAACCAATTCATTATGCAATA
Organism: Rhagoletis cerasi; assembly: GCA_029783565.1. Lineage (NCBI taxonomy): Eukaryota > Metazoa > Arthropoda > Insecta > Diptera > Tephritidae > Rhagoletis > Rhagoletis cerasi. Next base: position 9,432 of record JAPVRG010219430.1, on the reverse strand, counting down.
GCCGCTAACGCCACTAGGACAGACATACATACATATATACGAGTAGCATTACAACAACACGCTTGCAGCACGCAACAACTGCAGCGGCTGTTAAATGTGTCAACCGCAGCCTGCAGCAGAAGTGTATTAAATTTATTAAAACTGTGGAATTAAAAGAGCAAAAAGGGGTAAAGGAAGCTAGCAACTGAGCGGAAAAAGTGTGATTTTTTGCTCTACCCACAATTTAGTACCTCCACCTCCCTCCCTTGCCAGCCCCCCGCCATTGTGTGTTTCCTTCAACTTGCCACCGTTTTCCACAGCGCTAATGTCATGGTAACTGCGGTTATTGCACCGTGCCAGCGATAACAAAAACAACCACAACAGTGTTGAAAAAAATGCATCACGCGACAGTCGCTGCAACGGCAACGAGCGACAACAATTACAACCACATTTACTGCAAATATCGTCAACATTTTCAAGTACGCGTTTAATTTCAGCAACACTTGACTGGCTGCGTTACTCTGCGCTGTTGCAACACATGTACTTGTGATTCAGGAAGCAAGTTCAGCTGCTGACAAAAACATGTGTCCACATACACATATGTGCACATGTACGTGTGCATGCATTCATTTGAGCATTCATGCATGTTTGCAGAAATCTGAAACCGTCGCTTTAGTGTGCGAATTTCAAGTGCTGCGTGCGTGAATGTGTATGTGTTTTAGCCTGTGTATGTTACGGTTGCAACGTCAACGTCACACATATCACTGAAATACTAACGCGTGCACATATGTATGTCTATTTGTAGATCAGATACTCATGAGCATGCTCGCTCTTAGACTCACCCACTACTTCTCCATAAAACTGCTTCACCTCACGCCCAGTGTGAGCTGAATACGATGATCATAGCTCGACATATCACATAACAGCACTACAAATACCTTTCATGATAACGCCTCCACTTTTTTCAACAACTTGCTATCCCACAATTTTCCGGAATCGCCATCCGCTGGCATACGTTAAATTGATGATTGTTAAGAAAGTCAAGTTGCTGTCGAGACTTGCAACGGCGCATAAGTCAACAGTAGTGCCAATAACCATGCATATAAGCATATAAGGGAGTAAGTTAGTATCTGAGTATTAAAATAAGCAGAATATAGTTTAAAAAAACTAAAAAACACGATTGCAGCAGCTGCCAGAAGAGAGTTACAAACAAACAAGCAAGCAAGCAAGCAAACAAACATACAAGTGAAACTAATAAAAGCGTGTTAATAATAAGTAGTGTCAAGCTGGCAGCAGCTGATGCAAGAGCAAGCGTAGAGCAAAACATGTGCAAAGCATTTGCGAAAAAACTCCTTTGCAGCGACCCTCATATATCCTCAAATGCACTTAGTTAACCATATGTATCTATAAACATAGTTTCCCATACATTTGTATGAAAAGTCACTCCAGCAGTTCGTTAGCCAAACTTCCATTTTGCCGGATGTTGCTCTCAATGTGTTCTATGATATGAAGTGCACTTGTCTTTTCCATTGATGTTGGATGCCTGATGGTTTTAGTTTTTACTACTTTTTCAAACAACGCACTTAACTTTTAACTCTTTGTTTAACAGTTTTGACAACACTTTGTGTCACAGCTACCGATACTAACTACTGAGTCACTCACTCACTTTATCACTTGAAATAGGGAAGTGTTGACATGGCATGCGCATGCATGTGTGTGTCAGAGAGTTTACATTCACAAAAGTAAGAGTGAATGCAGATAGTAAAACAAAACGTGTGAAAACAAACAATCTTTTATGGATATTTTATGTTACACAGTGACGCTGTACACTTCCCTGTTGTATTTTATATTTTGTGAAAGTGTTGTAGTTATAATGAACTAGCGAGTAAGCTGCTTCCTCTTCTTAATACCTAGTTAGTTGTTTTTAGAAACAAACATTCATATATGCTTTAGTTTATGTTGAATATTTGCATATTAGTGCAACATTGTGGCAATGTATTTAAGCTCTTTATAGCCATTGAGCTATGGAGATGCCTTAGAGTTGAGTTCTCAAGTTTTTAAAGGTTTCTTTATGCTTTGCCTTGTAAAATTTTATCTTCCGCATTTAATTTTTAATGTTTTGGCAATGTAAGATAGCGAAAATGACTCAAAGTGTATATAATGGTGTTAAGAGGAACACTTTTTCTACAAAGAAAAGCTAATAAGTTAATTAAAAATCTTGTCTGCATTTAGCAGTCATTTATAACACAATACTAACAATTGTAAGAAGTCTACAAGTTATAAGCGATTCGCTTGAACCGACAGGTACCAAAATTTCTTCTCAGTAGAACTTGGGATCATCGTTCGATTGCTCGATGAGAACTCTCTTTACGAGTTTACGATTACTCCCCATTGCTCCCTATACTTCTGTGTATAAGCGCGTTATTTTGTATACTCCCTTTAACACGGGGTGTCCTACGAGGGCGAGTAATCCCTTTCACCGCCCAAACAAGCAATGATGGAGTACACACAGAAATATCATCCCACAAACCTCCTAACCGAGCAATACGTGAGTTTTCTTAGAATATCCTCCCAGCAATCTCCCAAAAAGACAACAAGAGAGTGCACATAGAAAATATCCCATATTCCTTCCGAACGGGCAGCTATGGCCCGATTTAGTTTATATTCAGAATATAAATTACTTATATGAAAAGTAATAACTCTAAAAACAAGTTTTTCCGATAGGTGGCGCAGGAGTCAAGATTTCTGTGAACCCCGTATTTATGAGTCCTTTTGGTTTATATTGAGAGCGTACGTATATTACTTGAATGGAAATAAATAACTTAACAAAAAATTTAGCCATTAGGTGTTGCGGGGGTCGATATAATTCAGTGCAGAGTCGCGCCTTGCTAGTTTATCCGCTGTCTCGTTCCCTATGCACTAAGACTCATACTAGAGTAGTTTCGAATTGAGTGGAAATTGTGGCCATCTCTTTCCAATAGTCCTCCATCAATTTCAATCTAACCGAAGAAGAGGAGAGCGTCTGGATTGCCGCCTGCCTATCTAAGCAAATGTTCACCTTCCTCCTTGTGGCTGCATGATGTTTTATGTATTTCCGCCTGGAAAACGCTTCCAAGACCTGGTAGGCGAAAGAACAGCTCCTAATTGAGGTGGTCAAAAGAGATTCCCACCCGAATTCCATCTTTTGTCAGTCTGTAAAGACAGCTTAGCCCTCGAAGCACTCGGTCTCTGTTAGCATTAAGTAGAATTTTAAATGCGTGGCGTATACGCAACCTAAAAAAGGCAAAGGCAATGCAGAAAATTCTCAAAAGGATTGTATAATACGTACACTTTTCAAGGATACATTTATAAGCAATTACAGCATAACTCTCTAAAAAAGTGTTTAGAATTTAAAAATCTTCGAAAGGTGAGTTTTAAATTTTACAAAAATAATTTTCAACCATATTTTGTCACCCTGATATAAATACCCAACTAAACCATCGAAAGCATTTATTCCCTTATTTCAGCTTTAGTTTTTTTTAAGTCAAGCACAAATTTGCAGCTTTAGTGACGTCACAACAAACTGTCGTGTGCCACATCGAATGACAGCAATTAATAAACAATGATTTACTATGTGCCAATTGCAGTTCGGGGCTCGGTTGCTGAAATGCATAAAAGAGACAAATAAAAACATTGAAATCACAAACCAAAAAAAAATATGCGATGTGCCGTTTGCTAGTCGTAGATTTGAAAAGCAAAGCAGACAAAGCTTGTGACAAACTTCGGCAGTGAATGCGACTTAAAATTTTAAGGACGAAAAAACACGTGGCAAACAATTGAAAGATTTTTGTGGCAAATCAAAAAAATGGTTCTTATATAGGCAGTATGCGTTTGAATGGTGCTAAGTTAAAGGAAAAATACGTTACTCCAAGCTCTTCTCATTTTTTCCCAATGCTGGAACTTTAGAATCGTAATTTAGGTTTTTGGAGTGTTTTGACCCTACAGAGCATAGCAACAGCAGTACAAGTGCCCACAAAAACAGGCCAAACAGCAAGCAAAGCTGTGAAAAAAAAAAATACATTCATCTAGAAAACTCAGTCAGCCGTGGATACTACGCGTCCGCGTGCATTGGTTCCTTTTCAGCTCCGCTTGTGTATGATATGCTATTGCGGCTTGCATGTGTTTGAGTGCCTCAGCTTTCGGGCAACCATTCAACTCCACTTTCTGTCTGAAATACTTTGAATTTGCGCCGATATCTCTTTTTTGCGGTTTGTTGCAAGCAAGCATCACCGCCAGTCTACCCCGTTCATTTGCATTCTGTATCTATTGAAATATTTGTGCGCAGTCATCTCTACATCATCATAATCCTTGCCATTCTCGTCAGTATTGTCAGAGGCAATGGCAATGACAGTGGCAATCGAAAAAACACTCCCTGTTTTTGTGGTATGCGGCAAACTACTCGGTAAACGGGCGTTATTGTGGTACTCACCGCTGCAAGAGAAATCAAATGTGGCAAGTTTATGTATGTTTTTACATACATACATATACAAGTGTATGCGCCGCCGGCCTTCTGGTAGCCGTGCAAGGAAGATATACAACTTTTTGCTATACGAATGACTAATTACAGCGGGCAAATGTATGCAGCACACACCACAAATGAATGCTTGACTCTACGCTTTTTGGCTAAAAGGCTGAATGGTTGAATGGCTGGAACCCACTGAAATGTCTCTCTGTTGGTGCAAAACATTTTGAGGGGTTAAAAATCGGCCACCAGTCAGTGCCACCCACCACTTTTACAGCTATTTCAGCGTCTAGTCAAAAGTGGGTGTAAAAGTTGCAATGCATGTGTATTGTAAACAAAGCAGTGAAAAAAGGTTTGAAGGTAAAAGATTAAAAATAGTACTTGTAACCACTCTTGAAAACATTTTGGTTTTTTCACTTAGGCTGTATGTGCTTCAGGGACGTAAGTGCCTACAAATCGATGCAAATAGGTGGATACGTTTTCTGTGGTTCTCGAGGCGGTTGACTGCGTGTAAGCTTGTATGTACCTGCCACTCTCTGTATGCATTAATTTAAGTTTGTTAGTATTGCTGGCGGCTGATCCTTTCAGAAATATGTATTTGGTAGCAAAGTGCTCGTCAAAGCTTAATAGTCCGAGAGCCGACTGCTCAAAAATATGTTGCATCTTGTCCTAAAATTAAATAACCAAAATTCAATAGTTGGTATCTAGGGCAACTTCAAATTACCGACTTGCCAGGTCCTAGCCTGGCAGGATCATAGTTTTTGATTGATGAAAAGTCATAACTTCGTCGAAAAAATATATTCCATAATGTCCTGGAATACAACTTTCAAATTTCTAAAGATTTGAACGTACTGATTCCAAAAGGAAAGACATGCCATCTTTTATCCTGGCTGAAGTCCTTGTCAAGTCGGCTTGACAAAAATGATGAAACTAAATTACTCACTTTGCCACCTCTCCGAAGTTGGCAGGACAACTTTTTCCCAAAGCAAAAATTCCTATCGGATAATTTACCGTTAATTATCCGTGAAAACGGTAATTTTGCCGCGGACATATTTTAAAAAATATTCCGTGGAAGTTAGCAGGGCACCTTCTGAAACCCAAACTAACTATTTGATGATTTGCCGTTAATTATCCGTTCTTTATCAGTTGGACTAAAAATTAAAAAAAAAAAAAAATATCGCGTGCTCTGCCAACTTCCGTGGATTTTAGCAGCACACCTTCTGGAAACCAATTATGGAAACCAGGTACCCCAAACTAACTATTTGATAATTTGCCGTAAATTTCGTGGAAGTTGGCAAAATTATTTTTTCACGGATAATTCACGGATATTATCCCATAGGAATTTTTACTTTGGGAAAAAGTTGTCCTGCCAACTTCAGAGAGGTCACTTTGGCTGAATCTGAAATAGTCCAAAGTTATGCACAGGGGGCAAATTGACGAGTCCACGCAAAGTTAAATTCGCCTGTCGCTTGCATGGAAAAGGTGCCAGTACACTCCTCCAAAATCCAATCTCGTGACTACTTCCGAACTGGTAAAATTTATTGCAGGGAAATTTGTATTCTTGTATAATCAGTTCAAATAACCTATTGGAAAAGCGAAAAACCCAACATAATTAATTTCGGTGTCATTCAGTTGCTATAAAAATGAATTAAATGCACACATGCGCATATTTTATGGAATACTTGCATCCATACATACTTTTATAAATATATACACACAGTTAAAATGAAATGAGCTGCAAACCATTTCTGCACCTGATACCGAATTAATTCGATGTTTGTACACAGTTATTAAGATAATATCAACTCAAATATATACACAATTGAATAAAAGTGAAACATATACGTACATAATTATCTTATAACTTTAAACGAGTTATTCTTGTATATTTGTATATTTGTATATTTGTATATCCACTACTATCTCAGGAACGACTGAACCGATTTGGATGAAATTTAGTATATGGGTAGTATGCTTTGTTCTAAGATTTTCTACTTTGGTGTTGCCACTTGGGGTGGTTCACAGGGCTGCCACCTATATCAATTTTTTTTAAATATTAAGCAATATATGGAAATATGGGTATCAAATGAAAGGTATTTTGGGCCGTATACCAACCAAGGTATTTTCGAATAGGGTTGCCACCTAGGGTTGCCACCTGACCGCATTTTATTTATTCCTTCAGATATCGACCACTATCTCGGGAACGGCTAAACCGATTTCGATGAAATTTGGTACATGGATAGTATGTTTCCTTCTAAGATTTTCTACTTGAATGTTGCCACTAAAGGCAGCTTAGAGGGTTGCCACCTTTCGGATTTTTTTTTAAATATTAAGCAATATGGGTATCAAATGGATGGTATTTGAGGCCGTATACCAAGCAGAATATTTTTAAGTAGGATTGCCACCTAGGGTTGCCACCTGACTGCATTTTAATTATTCCTTCTTATATCGACCACTATCTCGGGAACGGTTTAACCGATTTGGATGAAATTTGGAGTGCACAGGCTTAAGTGACTTTTTGTGGTTAGTGTTCGATATTTTGGAAATCTATTTCGGAAATTTATGCTCTTGGTAAGTACGATTATGCGACAAATTCGAAAAATACCGAGCAAGGCTCGGTCACCCAGGTACTATACTTTAAGATACAACAAAAAGCCGCCAAAATATATTTATTTTTCATATATCGCCAGTTTAGAGTCAAGAGCTGCTCAGTCTATTATTTGAAAAATTTAGGGAATCAGTTTTAATTAAAAGATTTCGCATTATTATTTTGCCCATATCGACTTTTCTTTGCCCCTTTCCGACTTAGCAAATTTGCCTTTAATTTAATATAAGCCAGAAGAAATAAAACTGGGGGTCAATTCTCGTTCAGCGTTATCGTGAAATGACAAGTTTTCTCACTTCAAAACCGTATTTGAGTCGGTGTGAATTTGTGAAAATACATTTCACTTCACGATAACGCAGAACGATAACTGACCCTCAGTTACCTTCATCCTTTCGGAAGCGATACGTTTTTAATTTCTCTTGCTTCTTCTATCAAAATATGAGTTTTCACAAAAAGTGGACTAAGCAACTTTTCACTCTAATATAACGATATACATGTAAGCATGTATGTATGCATGTATACAAAAATATTCTTTTAAGTCACAACTTTCAACCCAAAAAGCTAATCATTAACAACGACCTCATAAAATCAAAATGTGTTGCCAATCATATGGCAAAACGTTCAAGCGACAGTCACAGCCTCTGCCTACAGTCTACCTATTCTTTCCTTCGAATACCCGCGTGCAAATGTCAACAACTACTGTGCGCCATCGCTAGACGCGCGGCGGCAACATGCCCCAAATGCGCACTTTGTCAGTTGGATGCATGAATGCACAATGACACACATTGAGATACGCGCATGTGAGCATAAACCGCCTACGGGCATTGAGGTGGCTAGTGCGGCTGAACCACGGAGCCACTGGGATGTGGGCTGTCGTCGTGCGCCCACTGGTGGCCCAGCGAATAAGCGAGCGAGCGAATGGACAGATAGCCAGTCAGTCAGCCAGCTAGATAGCGAGCAATCGCAGTCATACTCGTATGTACAGTTACTTGTGGTTGCTATATTTCACAGCAACGCCGCACCGTTGCTTTTTGCAACTGTCATTTATGTATTTTAATTTTTTTTAAAGCTGTTTCTGCGTTTTTTGCTCACACGACATTGAGTGCAGTTTCATGTGCCCCATTTTGCATGCTTGCATGCCACATGTCAGGCGGCAATTTTCACCATTTCTGTGAATTTGAAGTTTTCCTTTTTTTTTACCAAATCGAATGCTAATGGGCAAGCACTGGTACCCAAATACACTAAAATGATGTGGCGCAACTACTGTTATATACATGCGCATTTGTTGCTTATAGCAAGTAGCAATTGCACGGTTGCTTGCTGTTTTGTAGCCACAATAACTGCTTTTAATTATGTTTACATGCGCAATTACAGTTTCAGCTACCAAAACGTTGGAAAAAATTTAAAGAAAGGGGAAGGAAAATAGTTAAAGCCATTTCTTTCGTTTTTCTAAATCACCGTTGCTCATATTTACATTTGCCAAATATCGCCTGCTGTTGCAGCGTTGTTCAAGTAGCTGTCAGCATCAACAGCCTTTGTGGTTTAACAAAATAAAAATAAAAAGCAAGCCACAAAATCAAAACAAAATGTTGCAAGTTGCAAGTTAACGTGCCACATAATGAGTTCATAATTCAAATGTGCTGTGACAGCGTACAAGCGTTTTAGCGCCAGCTCAGTAGATAGTGAAGACAAGTGACCGGGCAGCCATAAACTCGCAAGTAATTTAAGCACTGAGGTGCAATGCAACGGCCGAAGAAAACGCAAGCGCATGTGTTGCATGCAATGGTGCATGAATGTCACTGCATACAAGCAAATGTAGAGCTGAGTTGAAATATGCTTATATGTGAACTGATAGTGACGCTTGAATGCATTTTTGTTGCTGCTGGTTGAGGATTTGAGACACTTGTTTTTCACTTTACATCTCGAATGCTTTTCTTGCCCTCAGCTGCGCATGCGCTAATGGATTTGCCGCTAATTTTCGCCTATCATTAGTGGCGGGCGGCTGACTTCTTTTATTTTGCAACTTGACGCTTTATTTAGCATTGCTCAACTCTGTAATTGTACTCCCTTTTGGTTCGCAATGGTGTAAAATCCGATATATATCTGCAACCTGAGTGTTCATTTAAAAAAGTTATTTGTTAAGCTGGGTATTGTGTTTTTCACGTGAAAATTTCTCCAGTCGCCTAGCAACTATTTGGGAGGACTTTTTAAATATTTTGAACATAGAATGTGTTCCTGGCATCGTTTCCTATCAAATTCAGTTCTTTTCACGCCTTCAACATGTTTCTAAGCGACGTAATATCCTTGACAACATTTTTCACCGCAAAATGTTGCCAAAGTCTGTGAA
>JAPVRG010219425.1:8792-32567 GCA_029783565.1 Rhagoletis cerasi | reverse complement strand
ATACAGATGCTGCAATTCGTATCAGTGCCCAGCACACAACCAACAAAGTCTGTGGTGGCTAGGTCCGACAAACAGCCGCGCGTAGTGGAGCCATCTGTGAGAAAAAAAAACACATTTTATTACTCTTTCTGCTCATTCAAAATATGAACGATAAATGATAAAATGAGGTAATGTGCTTGATAAGAACAGTTCTTGGAACTCGATAGTTTTAGGAACGCAGACCTTAAACATCTTAAGATTTATATACGCCGAATACTCGTTGCACCTGTGTTGAGGTGACTACACCGATGGAAGTTTGGAAGTGCGCACCATTATAAAAGCCATAGGCATGGGAAAGCTCTTGGTCACAATATTGAGACAACAAACACAATCGCCATTTCTGAACCCTCTAACCGTTTTTTTTTTTAAATAATGATTTTGAGTCATCCATAATTTTAGATGTTAGGCAACTCTGAGCAATGTTTCAAACTCAGTTTCAATTTAGCTGTGAAAATACCTACGCTAGGTGTAGACGGTCAAAACGGTTTAAGGTATAAAAAAATTCGGGCATTCATTTGTATGTTATACAAGAAGGATGTTTTATATCCTCTTCTATTTGATCAAAAATGTATATGTATATACGAAAAAAATAAAAGTAAATATTATTCAAAGGACCAAATATAAAACTGGAGAATGTTGTGTGAATGTTCGTAAAAAAGATTTTAATAGGCGCCTAACACAAAACTTAGTATTTCGTGCAATATATGGTCAAATCTCCGGAACCGTGTCTTTTTGTGTCACTCTCCTTTAAATTAATTTTATTAATGTAATTTTGCTTTCTATAGAAAACTTGGGCCCTTCTGATAACAAATGTGACGAGTTTTTATAACTTATTTAATTTGTTTTATTTTAGTGATGTTATTTTAATTTTTATAAACAATCAAAGTCATTAAAATAACAAAATTGACGTGTCACTCTGGGTACTTCCTTCTGTACTTGTTTTAGGTATAACTTTTTCAGCGTAAAACAGAGAGATTCAAAAATCATGGCAAATAGTAACTGAAATATTGGAAAATGTATGAGGTGTTAAGAAAAAGATGTGCTCCTTACTGGAAATAAACTGTAACAATTTTAAATCTGTCACTCGTAATTATCAAAAAGGCAATATTTTAAGTTCTTTTCCATTTTTCACTTTCAGCGTTTACTAAATTGTTCTTATTTGCTTATATGCACATTAATTACATATTAAAGGATAAAATAATATCTTTTACAGCTGCGTGCATTCAAATATATACAAAATATTACAAATATAGTCTGGATATGTCTTTGCGTGAATGGCTTCAAATTTCCCCTTTTTTTGATAGCACACTGACAGACTAAAACATAACAGGTTGGAATCAAGCGTGATCGGTAGATAACGTTCTTATTTATTTATTCCAATAAAGCAGAACAATATACTATGACTAATAAATGCCACACAGGGTGGAAAATTAACTTTTTTCTGTGACAAAATTTAATATCTCGAGAACGAGAATAGATAGCGAAATAATTTCAACGGTTTTCTAAAGCTTTTGAAATAAACAATTCAGAAAAAATACTATCGGTGGATAAAAAAATTACCTAAAATGACCTCAAAATTGAAGTAAAAATTGTGATTTTTGGCCATTTTTGTAAGGGCTCCCTATGGACCCATAAGGGGCCTAGGAGATCTGGAGTTGAATTTTTGTAAATGGCAGTTCAAGAGTGGAAGGTGCCACGTCCACTTCCCCTCAGCCCACGGCCCTTTTTACCGTCGGCCACATAGGAAAGTTTCCTCAATTATTTTTACCGTTTTTAACTTATAACTCTTTCAGCATTCAAAGAAAATGAATCACGCAAGAAATTATTTCCTTAATTGATTTCGAACAATTTAATGTATAATTTATTTTTGTGCGTTTAATTTAAAACTTTAATTTTTTTAACGTTGAATGACACGGTTCCGGAGATTTGGCCATATACATATATGGGTAAAAATTTTTGTAATATTTACATAAATTTCTTTCCCAAGTTATCCATATTTGACGAAATATTAGGAAGGGCCGGCAATTGAAAAGCAGAGGCACCTCTCGACGTACAAATATCACGCTCTACAAATCCCTCATGACGCTTGTCCTTTTTATATAGCGCATAAACCTGGGAAACGTAGGGAAATAACTGTATGAGCCTGACGCTACAGTGAAAAAAAAACTCCGACTCAGCCTTTTTGGGTGACAGTAAAAGCAATGGCGCGAACGAACATTATAGAAGTGTCAAGAGAAGGACCCGTCTTCCTATGATTCAGTTCACGAAGCTGTTTGGTATATGAAAGGAGACAAAAATACACCCCACTTATGAGGTGATCGGGCTGTACTTACTCAATATCTCCAACCGTCAAGTCGTTTCGGGTTTTCCATCCTCTGTTGTGAGCACCCAATTACCCATGGCTGGCCAGAGTTATTCAAAGGCCTCTTTTCGAACGAAATGCTTCGCATATTGGGCAATCTATCGAGCTATTAAGCTTTATCTGTTATAGCGGTTCTTTTCATGGGCGGCCGACCTCTTTTCTGCCACTCGAGGGAAGCGTTATAGATACAAAGGAGAAACTTCAACTTCAACACCCCTAAAAAGAGACTACATAGTTTCTAAAAAAACGCCAATTTGATCCTCCGCCTCGATTAAAGATTCGGCACCAACGAGTGGGAAAAGTTACAAAGGAAGTACAAAGCAGATGCAAACCGCACCCACCACTGCAAATACTCCTTAGTAGGGGATGCCTGAGGTCTCTGGATGCACACTGGGTCTAAGGGAATGTCTTGGACTTACCAGAGTACACTCTTCGATATAGAAACCAAAAACAAAATTCGAAAAATATACTGCTATGAAACGCACTTGAATATGTCAATTTTGGCGTTAACCGGTTTGACCGTTTTATTGCTAACTAATTCTAGTAACATTTATTAGCAAAAAAGCAATGACCGTCTACAGACGGTTATAATGGTTAGAGGGTTAACAGTCGACGAAAAATGTATCCGCTTAAGCATACTGGTGGCCAAGCAGTTATCGAAATGGTGGGGTTTTCTGTGAAAATGAGCTCCTTAGAAGACCTACGTGGGCCTTCGGCTAACAAATTTATGGCGACAGTTTTGTTGGGACGTATGAAGCATAATACACACCGAGAAAAGGGAAAAACAATAATTGGTCAGATACATAAAAACCTTTTGTGAGGGCATCGAGATATTATATTAAGTATTTGTTATGTTTGTAATGCATTAAATGATAAGACCAACGCTGAACGAAGCGTATGGTGGCCAAAGAAACCCATACTGAGAAATAATGGTTTTTGAATGGTAAAAGCAACCTTTCATTCAAAAATAACGGACTTATTGGACAATCTGAGAATTTAAATTTTTTTCAAGTTTGGTTATTCAATGGAGCTATTCATAAACCGTATACCTATAGAGTTGTCAAAAATTAGAAACTTTCTTTCATCGTTTTCTTTCTCATACATCTTGCACTTGATTCACTTACCTCTGCTGACCAATTTGGTGTAGCAACTGTTGTATGGATACTGCGAGCAGGTGTTGAATGTGCCAATCTCTTGCGCATTAGTGGCGCACGTGTAGTCTTCATTCGAGTTACACACAGCACACCTCTGTGGTGTGGGTACTGCGTCTAGCGAATTGCACGCCTCTCCTTCACACACATAAATACGCTTTGTGCTGATAATGGTTTCCAGTTCCTGGTTGCGGAACGAACTGAGACAACCCATTTGACTGACGCTGTTCGTGTCATCATACCAAATGAAGCACTTGTCGTCACGCTTGTATAATGGACACAATGGCACTTGTGGCTCTTCACAATCATCATCACCCTCACATTGATAACAGCTGCGTCGATCCGTTGGTACTATGTCGGTGTTACATTTGCTGCCTGTACAGCTCTTACACAGCGTATCGCGACCGCCGGCACACGTCAATCGATCGGCTGCTTCCTTGTCATCCAGACAGGTGCGTATTAGTTCATAGGCGGAGTCTTCGCTTATATCCGAGGGATACAAGGCTGTCATACAACTACCTTGACATAGGCGCGACTTTTGTACTGAGTTTTGTGCATCCCACAAGCAGGATATGTTCTTTTGCGAGTCGCAGTAAATACATTCATTGTATTGCGATTTTGCAGTTGCGTTATTACATAAATTTGATTTGCAGTTCAGACAATCATCTAAGTTGGTATTGCAATGTGTGGCGTATTCTAGTTCAACAACATCGCTGCAGCCACGCCTTACAACAGCGCCATCCTGGAACACCGTAACACAGTCCTGTTCGTTGTTGTTTTCACACGTGAGTGACTGCGTGGCGGTAGCAGAGTTGCATTCATCACCGCTGCACGAGAGACATCTGAGTGGCAGATCCTGCCATTTACCGTAATTATCATCATTCAGGCGCTCCATGTTGACGGTATTGCAACCGTTGCCCACACACTGTACACACGCTTTTGAGTCAGACGAATCACACTGCAGGCTCGAGCTACAGCCACGATAAGTCACACCATCGCGGTAAGCTGTCACACAGGTATCATCATCTGCATAAAGCGGGCAAACGCTCAAGCTGTTGGGTTGGCGTGTACATGAAGAATCTACGGAAGAGTCACACATGTGACATGAAAGTCGACTATCCGGATACACTTCACGGTTGCAATAGTTGCCCTGGCAGGCTTCACAATGCGCGGCGGTACCATTCAAACAGCTAACGAATTCATCATCGTTCAAGCTCGAGAGGCAACCGCGTTCGGTGATGCCACTTGTCAGCACGCGCGAGTAACAGTGAGTGTAGGGTGCGCGCGCGCATGTGGTAGCGGCTGTGACACCCACAGGATTTGTAGCGCATTCGATATCCGTACGTGAGCTACAAATCGTACAGACCTGTGATGCGGGTATCGCGTCGAAGGTGTTGCAGTTATCGCCCGTGCAAAGGAACAATCGCTGCTTCTGCAACAGGTAATCAGCATCAGCATTGGTGTAATCACTGCGGCAACCCATTCCGACAACACTGCGCTGTTCATCGAATTCTATGTAACACTGGTCGCCTTCGCGATAATTCACACATGTGCTCGGTTGTGGGTCCTGGCAGCCATCGTCTTTGCATACATTACAGCTGAGTCGCGTCGCTGGCACCGAATGTGTGTTGCATTTGTCTGCATCACAAACTTGACAATTTGCCAGCTCGCCGGCAGCACAAGCTTCGCGTTCATCCAAATCCATGTCATCCAAGCAAGAACGTGAAAGCGCATGGGCGGGGTTGGTTTCTACGAATTTGGGATACAGCGCCGTCATGCAGTACTTATTGCACTTACGTGTCCTATTCAACGCGGTTTCGTTGAAGAGACAATCGATATTGGACTCCGTGTCGCAGTAGAAGCAATCGATGTAATCGGCTAAGCTTGTGGCGTTATTACAACCGTTCGAGTTGCAGCGCAAACATCGCTCAGGATTGGCGTCACAAATTTGACTATTCCTTGCTTCGACCTCATCACTGCAGCCGCGCTCAGTGACGTTGCCATTTGTATTGAAGACAGTCGCACAGCTTTGGTACAAATTGCCAGTGCACACACGGTAGATGCCGAGGCTCGTACAATCCTCTACTCCCTGACATGTGCGACACGTAAGCGGCACATCCTGCCATCTGCCTGGGGTGCCCTGCTCTTGAATCTTCTCCATATTAATAGTGTTACAACCAGTGGTGTTGCAAATGCGGCAAGTCCTGGTATCGCTCTCATCGTCACACTTCAAGCTCGAAGCGCAGCCTCGTGTCGTGATGCCGTTGTTAAAATTAGTCACACAACTATCCGTTGCGCTGTAGATCGGACAGACTTTGTTGCTGTTCGGTGCGCTGCTGCATAGTGGGTCCATCTCAGAACTGCACTGCTGGCATTGCCAACGGTTTGGCGGGTAAACGTCGAGTGCATTGCACCTCTCACTACTACAAGTTTCACACAGCGTATCGTTGCCGGTTAAACAGGCGTAGAAAGTGTCACTGGCCAAGCTGGAAAGGCAGCCGCGTGTAGTATGACCATCTATGTGCGTAAGAGAAAGAGCGCCATTAGCATACAATACACTCGAAATCATGTTAAGCATAAATAAGTACTTACCCTCATTGACGCGTGTGTAGCAATCGGTGTATGGCAGCGCTGTGCAACGTTCTGTGCTCGTCACCAGGTTAGGGTTTGTGGCACAGCGTGCATCCGTCTGCGAGTCGCATACCGTGCAAGTCTTAGCAGTCGGTATTGTCTCTGGTCCATTGCATGCCTCTCCATCACACAACCACATAATTTTCTGCTTAACTAGTTCCGTGACGACCACTTGTTCGAATTCACTGCGGCAACCCATACCCAGCACGGAGTTCTCATCGTCGAAGGAGATGTAACACTGATCATTTGGATGGTAAGCGCTGCATTCGGCTACAGCGTAGTCAGCACATTCGTCATCCACGCATTTGTAGCATTTGTGTCGGTTCTCTGGCACAGCAGCTGTATTGCAAAGTGCGCCTGTACATGCTACACACATCTCATTATTACCCGCCAAGCAATCTTCTCGATCGTCCAACTCCAAGTCATCCAAACAAGTGCGTGTCAATTCGTATGCTGGGTCATCGGCGGTACTGCGTGGATACAAGGCAACCACACAATTCGATTGACATTTGCGTTTCCTACTTCCCTCGCCAACAAAGTTCACAGCACATTGACTACTATCAACTGAATCACAGTAGTAGCAATCGATATACTGATCCAAGCTGGTGGCGTTATTGCAACCGTTCGATTTGCAGCCCAGGCACTTGCCCGAATTATTTTCACAGTAACTTTCATGCGTTGACGCAACATCGTCGCTGCAACCGCGTCTCACCACGGTACCATTAGCGGCAAAAACAGTCATACAATTTTGTAGATTATTATTTTCACACTTGCGCACTAAACCGAGTGAGTTGTTGCATTCATCTGAGTCGCAAGTGTAGCAGTTTAAAGGTAGATCTTGCCATTTGCCTGGGTAGCCAATATTCATATTGAGTAAGTCGGCGGTATTGCAATTGTCTTCGCCGGCACAATGGCGACAGCTCTGCGTTTCTGTAACGTCGCATTGGAATTCTGAGCTACAGCCACGATAGATGTAGCCATTGACCAATTTGACGGTACAAAATTCATCGGGGTTGTAGAGTGGACATACGGAACCGGCTGTGGAAGAGCTTTCGCAGGTGGGATCGTCCTTGGAATTGCAACGAAGACAACTGCGGCGACCGGCGGGGAAAATCTGAAATGAAAACAGAAATGTTTTGTTTAAGAAAGAACTTTTGCCTTATTAGTGTTTTTGTGCTTATCACGCAACAAATCTTTTAATATTCTCTTTGTGACCCTGTGTTACTTTAGACAAAAAAAAAGAGTACAAAGGGTTAGTGCCTTTATATGGAATTGTGCAAGGTGTTGGGTAGAAACTGCAGCATCAAAATCAAACTTGCAATCTGGATGCATGAACTATGGCCCAACCTGTTTTAACACATGCTGCGCCTGTATGGTGGAAGAAACAAAGGTGGAATCCCCACAGTCTAAGCTTAACAAACTTCTAAGGTTGGCTTGTGTAGAAATGATCGACGCGATGAGAACTACTCCCACATCGGCCTCGACCCAAGAAGACTATTAAAGATATCTCCACTACGCATCGCCGTCAAGAGAGAAGCCTTGAATGAGGAAGGACAACTCTGTTTGCCAGCCTCAGGTCTAGGCTATGGAACTATGTCTGGTACTGTACGCAGACAGCGGTGAAACTGACAAACACATCTAAATACACCTCGATAGGAGAACGACGCTCCTCGTCTTGATGATAAATGAAGTTACTTCGAAGCTGGTATGGGACTGTCTTCAACTATTACTTAATAGGCATCGCTCCTGTGAACAGCGTAGTTCCTATTTGCTTACTAAATATATAAATTATTTTTCGAAGTCCATATGAAGCGAGGAGGTTTAACAAGTGAGGTAAAGCAACGGCCATGTTTTCGAAAGGAACACGTTTTGTGTGAATCTCTGCTTTGAAGGTAGTTGATATAATTAGGGTTAAAGACGCATTGCTGGGATATAAAAAAAAAAATTTCAGTCCCAGTGGCACCGAAAAGCACTCATAATGGCTAAGCTGACCGAAAATACGTATATTCTCATACTCAATGCAATTATACCATCGACCTTAGATGGGATTAGATAGACTCTTTTTTTCCAGTTTTTGAAGGACTGAAATTTTATGCCTTGATTTTGAACTACCAAAAACTAACGTCAAGTTTTTAAACTATCAAAAATTTTCACCCACTTAGAAATTACCAAAGAGTTAATTCATGACCAAAAATTCCAGACTTTTTAATTTAACAAAAATTTGTGTTTAGTTTTAAATGACAAAATGTTTTTAAATGTACAAAAAATGCACGTCTAGTTTAAAAATTTCCAAAAATGTACACATATGTTTAGTTTTTAATAATTAAAAATGTACATATATCCAGTTTTATCCAACGAAAGGTTTATGGCCAGTTTTTAAATGATCAAAAGCAGGGCTGCAAACCGGTTTTGAACCGAACCGCCGCTTTTTTCAGGCTTCAAACCGAACCACGAACCGAACCGTTAATATTTTCAAATTCCAAAACCGAACCAAAAACCACTCTAAAAAATGGTTCGGTTCGGTTCAAAATAAATATCTACTACAGCATTTTTCAAGTTTTGTTTTTGTCTAAAAATTTAACCTTTTGGTAAAACTGCTAAACTTTTTTTTAATGACAAAAAACCCTAAGCCAAGATTTTATGTGTCAGTTCGAAGTTCTGAATATGCATTTTTTGTGTGCTTAACTAGACTTACGTCTCGCCCAAACTTTACAAAATTGTATACAATTTTTTTTATTTCGCCTTATTGTGTATTTGAAAAAAAGAGATATTCTATATAATTTATCACAAACCACTTAAATAATAGTGTCCTTTGGTTTCTCTTCTTCAAGTATGGATACCAGTTCAATATCAAAAGTTCCTTGAAATACATTTTTTTTTTTAATTAATAAAGCAAAGTATCCCAAAACGATCATTAGACGGAGTTTTTCTTTGAATGCCACACTATGGTTTTCAAAAATTTAATATTTGTTTAGGTAAGCTACATTGACAGATGAAAATTCCACCAAGTAGATTTGATTTAACAGCATATCAAAAAAACCAATTTTGTGAAAAAATGAAAATTTTTCGTAAAAATTTTCTTGCTATGATTTTTTTATGCTTAACTCAAAAACAAAGCTTGGAATGGCTTTATTCGGATTTTGGTAACGAATCACCATCAAAAACATTTTTTATGACTGGTTTGCAGAATTTAAGTGTGGATGCGTCAGCTTCAGTGATGAATACCGTCAAGGTCGGCCATGAACTGCTCTTCTTGCGATGCTGTCGAGAAATGATTCAGATTGATCGGCCTGTGCCATATCGGGATGTCGAGGCATCCTTGCACATTGGAAAAAGTCAAATACAAATGATTTTGCATGAGCATTTAGTAGTGAAGAAAGTCCGCTGTTATATGATTAAATATTATCTGGCGAAATTTTTATACATATGTTCAATGCTGTTTACCTTAACAAATATTAAATTTTCTAAAATCGTAGTGTAACATCCAAAAAAAACGCCGATTTACCCTCGTATATGTGAATACTTGAGTTTGTTCTCAATAAAAAAGCCTTTTATTTTTAAATATGAATGTATATATATTAGACCGCGTCAAAAAGAAATCCTGCAATGCGACTGGCATAAGACTCAACTTTTAGCATTTGGTATAGTAATGATCCTCATGAAGCTCCCCTCTCTAGGACAATTCTAAGGGGTCCCGCGTCGATCCTTTACTTTTCTCATAGGAATTACACGTCAGAAAATGAGTTCTTTCCTTTAGATTTTTTTTTACGCGGTCTAATATATATGTATAGTTTTTGTAATAGTTTTTTTTTTTAATATTTGTATCACTTAGTATAAAAAAAATTTAACCACTTAAACCGAACCGAACCGTGGTTCAGAGGTACTCATGAACCGGTTCTTGTACCGGTACAAGTTTTTTCTGAGTGGTTCGAACCACTGAACCGAACCGCACCGATTTTTCCAGCGGTTTGCAGCCCTGATCAAAAGGCTGTTACAGCTTATGTCCAAATTTTAAATAACAAAAAAATGTGTCCAGTTCTAAGTAGGGGGCTGCATAGATGGTTTTGAAATGACAATCAAAACATTTTCTAATTTCGCTATGCGACACATTTGAACAGACTACTGCAAATAGTGAATCAAAACATTGCTTCAATAAAACATTACTTCAACAAAACATCAAGCACTACTGCGTTTACTAACGAGTGCAACTGCTGCACAGCAATTCAACGAGTGCAGTAAACATATATGTATGTATAATTGCAGTGTGTGTCAATTATCGCTTAACTTAGCAACAACTTACCCAAATATTCTTAATTTTGGATTCCTTAATAGAGAAAAGCTTCTTTACACTCTAAAAAATGCTTGTAAAACTACTACTGAAAAGTGTTTATTTTTCAACCAGAATCTGTGCAAATATGCGCACAAGATGTCCAAAATTGGGTTTCAAAAATGAAATGTTTAAAATTGCAGACATTTTGAACGCAAAAATGCGCTCTCTACTAATAATAAACATTAAGTGCGCATATTTAATCAATTTTAAATATTTTATGTGTATGTAAAACTCTGTAATTATGTATTTAGAATTCAACAAACATATTTTAATTTTGTTCTACGCCACACATGTGGTATGTAAAAGTAAACGTGCCGTGTTTAATTTAATTAACACGGTGTGTAAATTTTCTCTCATTAAGATAGGAAACTGTTTACCCCTCTCAATATGCGAAAATTTTAACAAAATTTTTTTAGAGTGTACCTATAAGATAAAATAGAACGAGATAAAAAATTTGGTTGCCACCTATTTTACAAATACAAATATTTATGTAGTTAAGTTAAAAAAATACACTTTCTCGGTTATCTGGTTAAAAATTATTATGCTCTACTATATTATGTTTTTATAAACTGATGACCAGGCAGATGTCTATATCATTTAGAAGATATTTATGAGTCCGCGTAAAAGTGTAGTTCCCTCCCTTTGTGTGACAACATCAAGGCGCACTCCACAAATTGGAGGAGAAGCTCGGCCAAACACTAACATATGTGTAAGCGCCAATCTATTATTATTATTATTATTAATATGCTCGGGTTATGGTTAATCTTACTTGGTTAACCGCGTAGTTTATTATGTACATATATATTGACATAGTTGCCACCGACTTTAAAATAAAATGTTGTAATGAAATAGTTGGCAATATTGTAATCAGAACAAAATATATTGTTAAAATTGTAATCAAATTATATTTTCAACAGAGTGGCTACGTGTAAAAAAAATTAAAAGAAAAAATATTAAATATAATCAAACATATATTTCTGTAGAGTTACCACCAATCTGGGTTGAGTAGAAAAGTTAAAAAAATTTTACATGATTGCTACCACATGAAAAAGTAGTTCAAAAAGATGTAAGCAAAACACATTTATCTAGATATGTTTAAAATATCTTACAAATCTAAAGCCTGGATGATCCTACAAGAAACCAAGAGCTCTGAAAATTCCCGAAAAAACTGAATAATCCAAGAAAATCCTTAAAACAATCTGAATATACCGAGAATTTTCAATTATCGTTAAAAAATTCCGAAAAGTCCTGAAGAATTCCGAAAATTGTTAATAGATCCCAAGAAGTCCTCAAAATTTCGAAAAACTGAAATTAGTTCTCAAAAGATCTGAAAAATCCTCAGAACCCGATTACTTTCAATAGATTATGAAAAAAATACTTAGAAGAACCCCTGAAAATCCTTCGAAATCCTAAATGAGGTCGAAAATCTACAACCTTCGTTAATTTTCCTAATAACAAAAAATTTTGGTCTTTCAACACGCGAGGGGTTTTATTCAAAATTATATTTTACTAGTGCTCGCCCAGCGGTTGAAATAATTTGAAGTGAGGTGAGATCAGGTGAGTTGAAGTGAGGTGAGTTGAGTTGAGGAGAAGTGAGGTGAGCAACATAAAACGACATACCATGTCTTAATATTCAGTTTTATCTTTTTCTTTGTCTCTTTGTCCCTTTGTCTAGTCTCTATCCCTTACTCTATCTCTATCTTTGTCTCTATCATTTTCTTTATCTTTATTCTTATCTTTATTTTCATCCTTATCTATTTCTTTATCTTTATCGTTATTTTTATCCTTTTCTTTATCTTTATTTTTATTTTTATCTTTATCTACATATTCATATTTTGGCATTTTTATTAGTGTAATTTTTATATTGTTTTTTTTTTATTAAATTACTTTTCTTCTCTTCAACATCAAAATACTATTCAAGTGATATATATTTAATGCCTAATACCTTAGAAGTAGTATAGCTTAGCCGTAAAAGTGTTGTAAGCAAAACATGTTTTCTTATTTATATATAACATATCTGAACTACGAAAAAGCATCTCTTGTTGTCACAAAATTAAAAATATTGTACATGTTAAGTGCTAACGTTGACTGCACACTCATTTCCGTTACTTTGCTGCCTTTAGTGTAAATCACTATTTGCAGTCAGCAAACAAATACTGTCATTGCAGGAACGATAGCTAGCGACGACACTATAGTATTTGTTTTGATTAAGACTGTTCCAGGTACTTCAGGATTTGCAGGGTTTTACAGGAAGCGGTTCCCGGTCGACACCTTCCATTAGGTTTATAAATGGCAAAAACACCTTTTCCTGTAAATCATGTAAAACCTGTAGGTACTCAAGTACCTGGATCAGGCTTATTCGAAGCGAAAATTGAGTTTCACTTCATTTATTGTCAAGAGTATTTGCTTCATCACTGCATTTACTACACTATGCAATAGTGTAAAGTCAAAGTGGAACTATTTGCACAGCCCTCTGGTTTTGACTGGCCAAAAATTTATGTTCATTTTTTTAATAACTAAAAATATATGTCCAGTTTTGTCTGACCAATTCTTGAATTACCAAAATTTGATTTCCAGTTTTGAAACTATCAAACATTAAGTTTTGGGCTCTCTGAAACCGATTTCGTGCCATAACTTTAGGTTTTTTACGCAACCTCAAAAAAAAAATATTCCAGAAACAGAAACTCAATCGAATGCTTCGGGCTATGGCGTTAGGTTAAAAACTTGATGTAAAGCCCAGAAATGAACTCCTGATTCGGTTTCAGCGATCCCAGAAACATGCATACATATGTAGAATAAGCATCGGCTCATCGTCAGGCGAGAAGGAAACTTTTTCTTCCAGGACAGGATTACTTAATAACTTTCTTACCTCGCTATTGCACAAATCGTTTGTGCACGTTTGACAGCTGGACGAGTTTCCACTTAGGCAATCAACCAGCACAGACTGGCTGAGTGTATTCGCGCAGCCACGTCGAGTGATGCCATCTAAAAAGATGAAGCAGACAAGAGTCTAACTTTGAAATGATTTTCTTTCTCTAACGCTCCATACCTGAAAGCAATCGCGTGTAACATTCGACATGCGGCAGTGCTGCACATCTCGTCACTGTTGGTGCGCTCGACGGATCGGTGGCACAGGTCTCATCTTCTTCCGAATCGCATTGGACACATGCTGTTGGCGTCGGGAAGTTCTCAAATCCATTGCAGTTGTCACCCTCACTGCACAACAACAGCAAATTTATATTGGCCGCGACGTATGAATCATCTAATTCGCTCAGACAACCCATACGCCTGACATCACTTTCTCTATCGAATAACACAAAGCACTGATCGTCTTCCTTGAATGCTCGACATTCAGCTGTATCAGGTGTTATGCACTCTTCTCCTTCACAAATATAGCACGACCGTCGAGGCGCTGACGACGGCAATTTCGCTACATTGCAAGCAGCACCCTGACATGCCGCACATATATTACTACCAGCTTGGCATACGACTTGATCGTCAGCGTCCTTGTCATCCAGACAACTTCTCGTCAACTCATAGACGTTGGAATTTCCGCTTCTGGGACGTAGCGCCGTCATACAGTATTGATGGCACTGACGGCGTTTGGAGACAGCTTCGGGATTGGATACACAGTTAGGATTGGTTTCCGAATCGCAGTAGATACAATCGATATAGTCCGTCAGTGAGTTGGCTATATTACAACCATTCGAGTTACAGTTATGACATTGACTTGAATTTGCATCACAGTATGTGGCGAACTCGGCCTCAACAGCAGCGCTGCAGCCACGCTTCACGACATCGCCGTTCTCACCGAACACCGTCATACAATAGTCACCCATTTGGGGACATGTGAGATCACGCGCGGTACCAGCGCAGTCACTTTGACTGTCACAAACTTTGCAACTTAAGGGCAACGGTTGCCAAACGCCAGGTTTACCATCAGTTTTTCGCTTGAGATTGCTTGTGTTGCAATCGCTGTCCTGGCAAGTCTGACAAGCGCCCGTGGCGCACGTTACTTGCGAACTACAACCGCGGATGGTGTTTTCGTTTTCGTCCAAAGTAGCTACACACTGCTCAGAAGCGCTGTACTTCAAGCAAATGCCAGAAGCCGCTGGGGTACCCTCACACATAGCTGAGTTGGTTGAGTTGCATTGATGGCAAGACAGACGATTAGCGGGGTAGATCTGGGAAAAGGTAAATAGTTTGAAACTTGGATTGGTTGTGCGAGAAAGTTTAGCAGAGCTTGAGTTTTTTAAAAATTAGCTCAAAAATGTTATAGTAATTCCAAAATCGCAACCTACCTCGCTGTTGCATCTTACACCCACGCAAGCCAAACATTTTGTCGAATTTGTGCCCAAAAGGCAGTCATAAAAGTCCTCTCCCTCTATACTGGACAAACAACCACGTTCCGTGTGACCACCTAATTGGCAAAATAATAAAGATTAGTTACTTTCCCTAGCTTCGTAAACCGTCCACTACTTACTGCCCAACAGACGTGAGTAGCATTGTGTGTATGGTAACTTCGCACATGTCGTAGCCGACGTGACCGTGCTCGGCGCAGTTGCACAAGCAGAGTCCGTAGCCGAACTGCAAATAGCGCATGCCTGCGAGCTAGGTGTAGCGTCGATAGTGTTACAATTTTCTCCATCGCAGAGCCACAAACGTTTCGCCACTATCAGCTCCTTCACTTCAACTGCATCATACTTGCTCTGACAACCCAATTCCACAATTGAACCCGTCTCATCGTACTGCACGAAACAGCGATCGTGTTCGCTTACCGCCCGACAAGTTTTCGGCTGTGGATCTTGGCATTCATCGTCCACACACTGATAACATGAGATACGCGTACCCACATCGTCTGTGTTGCACGATTCACTGCTGCACGCCTTACAACTCGCATCATTACCAGCGGCGCATATCTCGCGATCGTCCAAGTCCATGTCGTCGAGGCAAGTGCGTATGAGTTCCCGCACCGGTGACGCATCATCGGTACGATTGTACAAAGCTGTAATACAGCTCTTGTAGCATTTACGAGTTGGTTTAATGTCGCTGACGTTTGTAAGACACGTCTCATCCTCTTGCGCATCACAAAAGATGCAATCGATGTAGTCCGCCTCCGAAGTAGCTAAGTTACAGCCGTTCGATTTGCAATCGTAGCAGCTTTTGCTATCATCAGCGCATGCTTCCTCCTGCGCATCACTACAGCCACGCGCAATTACCAAGCCGCTTGTGCTGTTAAACACCGTTGTGCAGGTTTGTAGATTATTATTCTCGCATTTCCTGACTTTGCCCAAACTCTCATTGCACTCTTCAGGTCCGTTGCAGTGGTAACAGTTGAGCGGTAGGTCTTGGAAGTAGCCGGGATTGCCAATCGGAACGTCCGCAAACTTATGGTCATTGCAGTTATTACCCTCGCATGTGCGACATGTCCTTGAATTTGAGTTTGCGTCACATTGAATTTCAGTAGCGCAACCACGATAAACAATGCCGCCTATGAGCTTGCTTACACAGTAATCGTCTTGATCAAATCTGGGGCACACCGATTGGGCCCGAGGTTCGCTTTTGCAAGTAGGATCATCGACAGAATTACAGCGGTGGCAGCGTTGACGACTGCTGGGATAGACATTCCTATTGCAGTCGCTTGCGGGGCAGATGCGGCAGAATTCGCCCGGGGTGCCTTCGTGGCAGGAGAGGAACTGCGTGTTATTCAGCGTGCTGATGCAACCGCGAACAGTGTGACCATCTACGAAGAGAATTAATTGTAGGAATGAGTTGATGAAAATTTTGAATATAGGATGAGTGAGAAGAGTGCGCGCGCGTAGATGAGTGTAGGTAGGATTTCACAAAGTTTACTGCCTCGGATGGGTAAAATTTGCTAATTTGTACTAGAGTCGAAACTGTTCGATTGACTCACTTTGAACTTTTATTTGAAACTTTTCCAAAAAAAAAAATCCTTAAGCTTTTCAGTTATTTGAAACTCGGTTAGGCGTAACAAAACTTGAATTTGCTCTCAATAAAATCCGTTTAATTGCACCAGTTTGCTTATTGTTAGCAAATTTCACACGAATGAACAACGCCGGAAGCTGACGTTTAGAGAGAGCTCCTTGGACTGAAATTCCACTGTCAACTTGGCTGTTTAGGTTCAATCTTTCCCTAAATAGTTTTAATATATCAGAACATTTCCCATTCGCTTATTTTAAGCATGTTATTGGAAAAGTTATTTTCGTATCGGAAATGATCATTTCTCGGCAGGATGCTGGAATAGAGCCTAGATCATTCGTGCGACGCTATAACAAATCATCTTAAGCGAAGTATTCGGGCGTGGAATTAGACACCAAACTGAGCTGGAAGAAAAATGTAGCGAGGTGTGTAGAAGGAGCCTTTATAGAATATTATACTTACAACAGGATCTCCAGTAGAAACTGGGTACATAACTCACATACTAGCTATAAAATCAACAGCATATCCCCCTTGCTAGATTTCCAGTAAACTTTTAGGTGAAATAGAAGTATCTTCTCTTCATAAGAGAGGAAATTTATCCTAAGGATTATTGGTAGCAACATCGTGGCAGAAAGGTTTCTACGTTGTTAGAAGATCGACCGTCACCTAACATTTTTATCCACGGGAAGCCCTTATGGCCACCAGCAGGCTTATGATACAGTGTGGAGTGAGGCGGAAATTTAGACTGCAATTTATTTTCAATACCACAGGATAGTAAGCCATTGTTGCCCTTGCTGAAGAGATACTATGTACAATGTTGAGTTCCCAGAGGCTGAGTGCTTTAACGCCAATACTAAGTCCGGCCTTACAAATTGTAAAATCTTTACAGTAGCTCCAAAACTGGCGCAGGGTCAGGATCTGGAGTCTATATCGAAGGTAACGGGGACAATATGCACTTCTCTATTGGGGAATATGCCTCAGTATTCCAAGCCGAGGGGTTTGCAATCCTCAAGGCCATGGACTACGGTGTGGAAAATTACAGCCAAGCTGCGTTCAAGGCATTGGCCTGCCCTATAACTACTTCCAAACTAGTTTCGGCAATGCAAATATCAGCTAAATAACTTCTGGAAAACACAACGAACATATTTTAGTCTGGGAGCCAGGCCACTCAGAAACTTGGTGAATATTTCGTTCAGCAATGACTGGGAGGCTTAAAGGGGCTTCAGATGGGCAAACCTCATGCCGCCCTCAATCTCAGAGGCTCTCGCTAGGTATGTGTTTACTTTCATTGAACAGATGGGACTGCATACAACTCGTGGCACTGTTGACTGGACACTTCTCATGGCATAAACACCGGACTGTGGTAGGCATAAATGACAACCCTATTTTCCCATCCTTTTTTGAAGAAGATGAGACGGCAGAACACTTTTTGTGCTTCTGTCCTGCCTTCGCAAGGGTTAGGTATGAGGCTTTTGGCAGCGAGGTGAGGAGAGTTTTTATGGTTTCGAAATTGGTTAAAAATTACGGCCAAAATCGAAGTTTAAAAATGTCCGTATTGTATATATGTAGTTGTTGCTGCAAGCTGTTCAATTTGAGTTGCTTTCGCATTTATTTTTTTTTTTTTGGCATTCGAAATGAAACTTTGCAATAAAGATAAATGGGAGGATGATGAAAGAAATTATAAAAAAAATACAAAGATAAAAAGTGAAGGCAAAATAGAGGATAAAGACGAAAACAATGAAAACAATGTTAAATACATATTCATACATAAGAATTAGGGTAACTGAAAGGGTAAGAAAATTTGTTCAAATTTTTCTATAAGAATCGCGATAGATGTGCAGTCATGTTTAGTTATCGAAAGTTATCAAGTTGCCGAAATTTATCGAGTCATCGAAGTTTATAATTACCGAAATTTGTAGGGTTATCCATGTTTATTGGGTTATCGGAATGTATTGAGTTATTTATTCAAACTGATCAATGTTTATTGAGTTATGGAAATTTATTGAGACCCAGAAACCCAGCTGTCGAAATTTACCGATAGTTATCGAGTTACAAAAATGTATCGGTTTATCTAAATTTGTCAAGATAATGAAAGTTATCAATATTTACTGAATTTTAAATATTTATCGAGTCATCTAATTTTATATAGTCATCGTAATTTATCGTGTTCTTTCAACTCATAGAAATTTATAGTTATCCAAAGTTTATCGAGTTGTCGATGTAAACCGAGATATCTGGATTTTTATGTTATCGTAATTTGTCGAGTCCTGGTAACGTTTAGTTATCGAAAATCATCGATAGTTATCGAAATTTGACGCATTATCGAATTATATTCAGTTATCGGAATTTTATGTTTTTGAAAAGCATCGAGCTATCAATATGTATTGAATTATCGAAATTTATCGACTAATTGGAATGTATCGAGTACATATTAATAGGCTTACATGAATTCTGTTCCTCTTCGTTTGGCGATCCTGTCAGACCGAATTTGAAGCCAAAAGCACTATTCAAAAGGTTGTTTTCTGTAGATGACGAGTTTTCATGGTTTCAAAATTTGTTGGTTTTTCATATTTTGTATCCCCTCGTAGATGTAAATGAATAAGAATAAAAGCGCGACGACGAATACGGAGACGAAATCGAATGCAAAGACGAAAACGACGAAGTATGTGAAGGCGAACACGAATACGAAGGCAAAGACAAATATGAACATGAATACGAAGACGAATGCGAAGAGTAATTCGAAAAGTAATACGAAGACGAATGCGAATGCGAACACGACAGGAATACGTTTACGAAAGTGAAGATGAAGAATTCGAATACGAACTCGAATTCGAAGACACATATGAAGACTAAGATTAAAGATAAAGTTAATTTCTGCAATACGAAACGAACTAGAAATGAATCGGAGGAAGTTTCGCTTAAGTAGTGTCGCCCAGGCGCACTCATTTACTTATTCATTTTTGTATTTTTGTATTCATTTATTAGGAAATCCGTCTTACATTTAATTCGCGAATGCCCAGCACTGGCATGTAATAGACATGGGAGACTAAATAGGTAGATTCTTTATGCAAAATTTTATTAAGATTTAATAATGCTCCGTCATCAACAGAAAGAGATTCATCGAGAAGACTAAGGAATTGTGATGGCGTATCAAAATGCCAAATAACCCAATAACGACCAAGCGAGAATTCGTAATGTTTTAATGTTAGCACTCGTAAGTACGTAATAAATATTCAGGGCTATCACTGAATCCATCGTAGTCCGAATTTCTAAAATCTACGAAAATGCGATCACTGAATCCGAATTGCTGCGAATGTATGCACATAAAGTATATGCTATTCGAATTCAGAGATAGATTTCACGAAAAATTGGACTCAGTGATAGCCCTGATTGTAGTAATCCTTACCTTCGTTTATGCGCGTGAAGCAGTCAGTGTGTGGATTGATTTGACATCTCGTTTGCGCTGTGATCGCCGTAGGGTTAATGGCACAATTCTCATCCACCGACGAATCGCATACATAACACATGTGCGCATCTGGTAAATTACTATAGGTATTACAATCGTCGCCATCGCAGAGGAAATAGTGAATGATGTCGTTGTAAATTGCTCCAGCTGGTTCACTGCTCTTGCAGCCCATACGTATAGCGCTGTTTGTTTCAGGATCAAAATATATGTAGCACTGATCAGTTGCCGAATAACCGCTGCATGAACGCGACACAGGCTCATCACAATCGTTGCCATCACAATGCAGGCACGACAAACGTCCCTCGGCAGGCACTATCGCCGTATTACAGCTATCGCCTTCGGTGCACCTAACACAATTGTTTGCCTCAGTGCATGTTGCACGATCATCAAATTCCAGATCCTCGAAACAGGTACGCGCCAAATCGAACACTTTTGAATTCGTTTTGCGTTCATACAATGCTGTTACACAACCTTCGATACATGCGCGTGTAGTTGTAATCGCGTTGACATTCGCCAAACAGTCAGCATTGATGGCCTCATCACAGAACAGGCACTGTTGTTTTGCTTTGACTTCGGTTATATTGTTACAACCATTCGATTTGCAATTGAAGCATAGCTCTGGATTTGCAGCGCAATGTGGCTCGTAATCGGCGGCGACATCTGTTTCACAACCACGTGCCACCACCACACCGCTTGCATTGAATACTGTCAAACAATCCTGATAGATGTCGCCATCGCACTTGCGCAAACGTTGGCTGAACTCCAAGCAATCGTCTCCTGAACAAGTATTGCAGCTCAATGGTAAATCTTGAAAAACGCCATACAATCCTTCTGACCTCTTCTGCACATTCGCCTGATTGCAGCCGGAGCCGCTGCACACTTGACAATTTCTAGCGGTGGCATCGCAATTGAACTCACTGGAGCAGCCACGACGCGTCACCCCTGATTCATAGACCGACACACAAGCATCATTTGCAACGTAGGTGGGGCAGATGGAGAGTGCTGATGGCGCGCTGCTGCAATTGCTGTCTGTTAGAGAATCGCAGCGTTGACACTGAGTGCGATCTGAGGGAATGATCTGAGGATATGCGTGAAGAGATTAAGTTGAAAATGGCAATGAAATGAAATATGTATGAATGAAAGTTATTTAAAAGTAATTGTAACGCGACTTTGATGTGAAACAAGTTGGCTATCGAATAAATGAGGAGAAATGCATTTTTTTTAACATTGCTAAAAAAAACTTATTTCGAGTTGAGTTACTAACACATTAATTGAAACTAATCATAACTGTAGTTTTAGATTCCACAGAGATAAAAGGAAAATATTGAATCTGCTGAACTCTTTCGTTTTTTTCTGCATAAATTTAACATCTGAAACGGTTGACACCATTTTTAATAATTTAAAAACTGGACATACATTTTTGCAAATTTAAACGCTAAATGTCCTTTTTTGGTATCTAGAAACATTACATTAATTTTTAAAAACTTAAAAACTTAAAAATAGATTTAAAGAGCTCTACAAAGTGACACTTTCATAAAAATTTTCGATTTATAAAGCAGTTAAAGTATTCTTTGTTTTTTATGAATTGGGGTGCTAAGTTTTTGGGAAAATAAAGAGTAGACATAAGTTTTTGATTACACTGTAGGTAAATTTTAAAGTTTTGAAATATCACAGATAAACGGATGAACACGTAAACTTAATTTTGGGCGCTAGATTACGTAACCGTTTTCAAAAAAGCCGTATATAAATTTTGAGATATTTAGTGGTGAAGTTTTATAAAAAACAACTAAAATTTTAACAGGAAAGAAATTAAAAAAATAAAAGATTTTTAATTTTTATTAAAGCCTGATCATTTACGAAAAAAATCAAGCTATTAACGAAGAACATCTATGGCTAAATATGAAAACTGTGAATGGGCAAATGAAAATGCGCCATAATTTTTTTTATGAAATACTACATGGCGTATGAGTAACATTCTTTGCTGCACATATCTTTCATACAAAAAATTTATTGACACGTCATCTACCGCACCACCATGCACGCTTTTTCGATGGTTTTTCATAGAAATTTTTGAGGCAAAATAAAGTCCCTAAAATTAGATGCTAAATCTAGCCTCGAAAAGGCTCACCTGGTCACACTGCTCGGCATATGTACTTTGCGCGCCATATTTGAATGTAGCTTGAAAAAACGCTAGATTTTCTTAGAGGATATTGATAGAAACCAGGGACCGAAAATAATCGTTAAATATCATGATTTTTATTTTTTCGGTAAAAAAAATAATCGTTATTTTATGATTTTATTTTTTCGATCAAAACATAATCGTTATTTTGGATTTTTATTTTTTTGATCAAAAAATAATCGTTATTTCTTAAATCTTTTATGATCGAAAAAATAAAAATCAAAAATAACGGATATTTTTTGATCGAAAAAATCAAAATCACAAAATAACGATTACTTTTTGGTCGAAAAAACAAAAGTCATAAAATAACGATTAAGTTTGATCGAAAAAATATAAATCAAATTTTAACGGTTAAATTATGATTTTTATTATAAAGATCATAACCGTTACGGTCCCTGATAAAAACTTAGGCCCTCCGTCCCTCATTGTGACCAAGCGTGGTATTTTGAAGATCCCCCTCCCCCCCTGAACGGGTCACTTAGTATGGGTACGTTCCCTAAGTGCTGGATAGATTTTTCGGCAATTTAAACATATTTTTTGGTAATATAAAAACTGAACCCACTTTTAGGTAATTAATGACTGGACGCCCATTTTCGATCGAAGATAGGGCATGATTTTTGGTATTTAAAACCCGGGCGTTTGGTAATATAAACACTGGACATATATATTTTTAAAAATTAAATTTTGGCTATTTAAGTTATAAGTAACTGAGACTGACCGTTGATTTTTGGCAGTTTTTTTCACGCATTTACGTATGAAGAAAATGAGTAGCACCTTCCACTAAAATTGACTGGGCTACAAAACTGCATACTCAGAATTTTTCTAAGAGATCTAATTCTAATATCTAATTTTGTTAGATAACAAGCTACTCTTTCATGAAAAATGTGGAAAAAACTTGCTTGCAAATTTTGATTTGCATACCCTCTATATTTCTGCTTTTTAGCCTAACTAACATATATACGAAGTTTTTTAGCCATACGATAACGATAACCCGTGCCGACTTTAGTTGAAGTTTTAGTTAATAACTTAAATTAAGGCTGCCAAATCGTCCATGACAACTTTGGAAATGCAATAAGTTCGAAATGTTTCCCATATTTGAACGCATTTCTAGTAAATCTGCATCTTTGAATTTTTAATAGGACGGTGGGTTTCTCGTAAGCACATCGAAAAAAGTAATTAATGGAAAGAGTACAGTGGCTTTATAAGGGTGTATTACAAGCCTGCAAAGCGGTATGTTTTCTAGTAAGTTAATTTGTTTAGGTCCTGAAAGTTTGCAATCGAAGAACATTTTTTAATTGGTGTGACAGGGCGTATGATGAACATTAAATTATTAAATTCAACTTGTATGTATTACAAATTTCTTTCCTCATTTAAAAAAAATTCCTTTCATAATATTAAATAACACTGTCCAACAAATGAAGACTTTTTGAATGGAACAGAATAGCGACCCCATAATTCTGAAAGGGTATGTTGAGTAGATCATTTTTGTAGAACAAACTTATGGTCCAGCACGTCTGAGTTTTTTTTACAGTGGGTCAAAGTTTTCATTTTTTGGGAGGGAGCATTATACTATATGAAAAAAGGGAGCATTATACTATATGAAAAAAATGTTGTAAGTTAATGTCTGAGAGAATTCTTATGGTCAGAGTTGTATTGTGGAATTGTATGAGGATTATT
>JAPVRG010219413.1:0-13267 GCA_029783565.1 Rhagoletis cerasi | reverse complement strand
GCGTTGTTAAATATCAACAAGGTATAGCAGAAATTTGTTCATAAAAATTCCACAACAAAAAACGATTCACCCGAAAGGATAACAACTGGCCACGCAAACCATTGGTGATTGCTTACATGTGTAAGTACTCGGAGAGTTTTTCTCACATTGTTGAAATGTGTACGCAAGGATACTCTTTTCTATTTTATATCACAAATTCAGTTTTAACCTCAACTCGATTTTAATTAAAAAGCAATTGGCTACTTTTAAACTCAAAAAAATTGGAAAAGTTGAGACCCTAAAGTATTTTTCGCGTAAAGATTCGCATTTGAAACTTTCGGCGTTTTTTGTTTCAGTTTAAAATAATACTCCGAATGATTAAAAGTACGAATTAACCGAAAGCCGTTCAGATGGTCTCAAAATCCTGGAAACTGCTGTAAATGCGCCAAACTACGAACGAAATTATTTATTTAAGACCGATTCCTAATGACTCTTATGTTTGCAGAAGGCCCTACATAAATAAATATGAAACTTTAACGAAAGGATCTAAACAACTTATTTTTACCGTAGTATCTTAAATATTTTTTTTTTAATATTTTCATGTTTTCTCCTAGATTTTTTTTTATTTTTCGAGAATTTACGCTTTGAAAACCTAAACAGCCAGAAAAAATCGTATTTGCATACAAACACTTTTTTAAAGCAACTCCGAAAATACTCC
This sequence comes from Rhagoletis cerasi, assembly GCA_029783565.1. Taxonomy (NCBI): domain Eukaryota; kingdom Metazoa; phylum Arthropoda; class Insecta; order Diptera; family Tephritidae; genus Rhagoletis; species Rhagoletis cerasi. The sequence goes on along the minus strand of JAPVRG010219413.1, from coordinate 12,570 downwards.
GAAACCCCCCAAATTTTTGTATTTTCTCAATATGAATTTACATTACTCATTATCAATTTGTATTTTCTCAATATAAATTTACATTTCTCATTATCAATTTCTATTTTCTCATTATGAATTTACATTTCTCATTATCAATTTCTATTTTCTCATTATAAACTTGAAAAGGTGTAGTACTTCGACAGGTGCGCTGTTCTACTTAAATTTTCAAAAATAACTCAAATATTTCTAGTGTAGCATTTAAACACCGCCTGGACAGTGGAGCGATTGTTAAGACCACAAACACAAACCACAAATTTCGTTCACAGCACCTTAAGAAAAGTAAATGATGGGATGACATTGACAGATTATACACACGCCTCGAAATAATACTTCGAAACTTTCGCTAAATGTTTTCAGTATTTGAAGTTAACTCCGAAAGTTTTCTTAGTTTTAGGAGTCACTCCGGAAATTATACCAAGAAAAGAAAAAGTGTGTACTTATTTTTTATAAGCAAAGATGATATGAAAAAATTCGGAAATATATTCAGAATTTTTCGGAGCTACTCCGAAAATTATAATCATATCTAATACAACTTAGAAATTAAAGCTAAATTTTTTTTAAGTTTTCAAAATTTATACCGAAAACAATACTTTTTCAAAATGACTCCGAAAACTAACATTATATATAAAACATCAGAAATTAAAGCAAGAGTTCTTTCAGTTCTTGGTTAACAAATAATTCTAATAAAAAGTTGACGTTTATTTTTAATGCAAACACGTTTTGAAAATCACTCCGAAATAATTCCGAATTTTTTGGACTTCTCCGAAAATTATAATTATATCTAAAACAGATTAGAAATTAAAACTATAGTTTTTTCAGTAAATTCCCGCTGCTCTAAAAATCATAATAACGTTTAAAAGCCTAGAATAGTCACGGCTAGCTTGTTGCTTTTGAGGTAAAAGAAAATTAAGCGAATTAAACACATTTTCTTAACATGAAAATGTCTTAATTCAAGCATTTACTTATTTCAATATTTATTACTGTAAGCCATAATTTTTATATTTTATTTTCTACTTCATTTAAACTAAATATGTAAATCAAAACTTTATTAATGTTAAACACCTAAGTGTAATTACTGAAAGACCACAACGTTTTTGTTCGGAATAAAATTCAGCTAATAATTTTTTTCAAACACAAACAAGTATGCACCCTTTTCATTCGAAAGCAACATAAATTGTTATTACTAATAAGTATTTAACATAGAATATTGTTGAAATCTAGACACCATTAGCATTAAATGGTACAAACAATGGGATAGTCTTTATTGCACCCACAATGGCTGTGTGCATGAGAGCTTGTTCATTTGCATTTGAGCGCCGCGGTTAACCGCCTAAAAGCATGCAAAAATGTTAACAAGCTAAGCAATGCCTCTAGCACACACACTTGCTCATTTATGTATGTGTGTGTATAGTATTACGCAACTAAACCACTTCAAAGTGGCAACATTTTTGCGTGGTCAACAAAACATAATGCTTTTAAATAAAAATTTATGCAAATATTTGCTCTGCGGGTTAAAATATTTCAGAATAATTTAAAAAAAAAAAGCAAAAGAACTAAGTTTCAAATATTTTAACTGCTAAAACGAAAGGAAGTGAAAGCAAATTAAAAATGTATTTTAGTTAAAAAGCGAGAACATTTTTTTTGTAAACGGTATCTAATAAAAGCCTTTTAAGCTGATTGGCTTAGTTAGGCAATGGTTTCAATGTGATTTGAGTAACCCCAGCCAGCTGAGCTGTCACACACACACTCTCTCAGCTGTCTGCTGCTTAAGTCGACACGCTTAGCAAACGAAGATTTATATGCATTGCCAATTAGTTTTATTGATTTTAAATGTGAGCTCATCGCTTAGCCGCTTAAGCGCCTCAAGGTATGCTAAAAAATTGCGCATTAATTAGTGAAGAGGAGTAAATTTGAGGCAAACACAAAGAAAACTAATAAACACAGTTAACAAAAATAAATGCGACAAAGATAAGGCGTGGAATATAATACCAGAAAAAATACGGATTTCATTTCACGTCCTTTTATAATAAATGGCATTATACCGCAGAAGAGCACGAGGAGGATGCCACTGTCAGCGAGACAGCCAACCTCAACTGCCACTTAAATTTTGTGTCGCGTAATTTTCTTCCACTCGGGTTTTCTGCAAGTTTGTGACTTTCTCTTACTCCTTTGCACTTCCCACTTCCTTCCGCTTGACTTGCTTTCATTTGAAACTTATCTTTACGTGGCACTTTTACTTGACTTTTCTGCCGACTTTTGTAATACTTATTTCCGCAAACAATTTTCCGCAAGTTTTCAACAACAACAACAACAATAGATATCTTGCCTTGCAGCTGCGTCGTCGAGTTTGTCTAGACACTGCCTGCCATCGCCGCTGCCACCACCACAACCAGCAGCATCACGACCAGCAATCGCTGCTGCCGCCGCTAGAACAGACAATTAAAAGCGCCCAAAATGCGCGTGGCATCACGTCTTGTTGCACATTGTTATTGCAGCAATGGCAACCGCAGAGTAAAATACTCAAATTTTTCTTTTTTTCATTTGGTATATTCTTTGCTTTTTCCCTCGATAACGAACTAAACGTTTGCGGCATACTTAGACTATGCCAGACTGGGCTGTTGTTATTTTTTTTCTTTTTTTTTTGAAGCACTTTTATTTACTTTTACTGAGTGCTTCCTTACTCCTTATACTCTTTTATGCATGTAGGCATTTATGCCTGTGTGTTTTTATAAGCATGTGCAATTATGTGTATGTATGTACATATATGTATGTATTGGTATAGCCACCACCTTTAGCTGCTTAACAGCTATCTCTAAACTCTAACGACATACTTACTTTACTCTCCTTTGCTGCTTTGCTACTTCGAAAAAAGTAAAAAAAATGGTAGCCCAGGAAATTTCTAGTCAAACGTATTAATGGCGGCTGCAAGTGGGCAGTCATCTGTTCAAAGTAATGGGACCTTGATATTACTAGCGTGCACATGTAGACTCGTCTATTTGCACATTTATCTTTGAAACTTGGCCGCCCAGCCTTCCTCATCTCTCTTCAAACAACACGTAATTACACATATTGGTCTCCATTTCGCTACGTTTCGTATGTGGCTCCTGGACTCTTTGGTCAACAAACAGAGAAAACAGGAGGAAGTCTATGTGCGTAGCCGCCTGTTGAGGGTCAAGGTGTGTATGGCTCACTCTAGAATCGAATAAACATTTGGCTTTCAATGGCTGCAAAGGTGCTTTAAAATAGTTTCATGTAGACTTTAGATAGAGCTTGAGGAGATTTGAACTACAGTGGAAATCGTTTTGACATTGAAACTTTTCTTTTCGGAGGAGATTTTCACAGTCTAAACAGGTCTTCCAGAAGGAAGTGGGGCTATTGGAAAGCTACATTTGGTGACTAATATTAATGTCCACATAAACCGGTTAAAGTATTGAGAACAAAATTGGAGTTTGGACAGGATAGCGTTTGAAATTATTTTCGGAGTGATAACGTCAAATTACGTAAATTCTACTTTCTACAATAAAATTTGGAGTATAATTTTCGGAGTTTTGAAGTTTCGGAGTAACCGTAGAATTGCATTTCTTATCCACCGCGTTTATTTTAAATTAATTTTCGGAGTGATAATGTTACACAAAAAAATTAATTTTCTAACCGAAAATTCAGATTACTATTTTTCTATTGATAAAAGATTCGTAATAACTACTTTTGTAGTATTTTACATTTTAGTGGATTTATTTTGGTACACATTTCGAAGTGATTGTGTCAAATAATGAGAATAAATTTCTAAAAGAAGTTCTGAACATAATTTTCGGAGTTAATTAACTCAGAGTACAAACCAATGGGTGGCTTACATAGATGGGTCTGGATTTATCTTTCAAAAACACTTTATAACTGCCGAACTTATTTTAAAAACTTTTCGGAGTTACAGCCTTAAACAATAAAACTTATATTTTCTGAAACGAAATTCGGATTTAAAAAATTTTCGGAATAACTGAAAACAGGTGTTTTGCATCACACCGTCTTGTTTTTCAAAAACAATTACAACTTTCGTAGTTATAAACGTTTCGGAGTAACAACAAAGGGATATTTTACATTTAAGTGGGTTTATTTTGAAATAGTTTTCGGAATGATCGCGTTAAAAAATGAATGAAGTACGAAGTTAAATTTTCGGAGTATTTGCAACGCAGCTTTATCGCCTTAGAAACTTTATTTGAATTAACAGCATATTCTGAAAGATTTAAAAAGAAATGGGAGTAAAGTTGTTAGTGATCATCCACTTTCGGAATCGTGCAATATTCGGAGTAATTGCAGCGGAGTATGTTACACTCAAATAAGTAAAATTGTAAACAAAAGTAAAATAAGTAAAATATTTGAATTCTCCGAAATAAAAATTCGGAGTAAACTTAAAAGATTTCAGTTAAGACAAATTTCTGATATACATTTATATATTCCTATTGACTGAAATCGGAAACGTCTTAAAAATATTTAAAAGTTATATATTTTCGGAGTAAGAGCAAACATCCGTTACGTTAAATCTCCCGACGTAAAAGTACCCTATTTGAATTCCCTGAAATAAAATTCGGAGTAATATGTTAGAAGGTTTCACCTAAGGTAACTATTACTTATGACTTTTTAGTGCTAAAAAGAGGAAACTTCTTTAAAATTTTTAAATATCATCTATTTTCGGAGTTTGAAAATTTTCGGAGTTACCGCAAACACTGTTCAAAAAGATTTTTTAAATTACTTTCGGAGTAATTACGCTAAATAATGGATGTTGAATTCTCCGACAGATAATCACATTATTCGAAGTATGAATTTGCAGTTGTGTAGAGTTCAATTGCAATTGAGCTCAATCAACTTGATTTTTCACTTTAATTTTTTAAAATTATCATTTTTTCTTAGTTAAACAAATTGTCGAAATTTTTTAAATTCAAACGAAATCGCCCAACTGCAACAATTACGCATAAATGCCAGGCAACGCAAATTAAGGCGAATCACTCACCATGTGGAGCATCAAAAATAGCAGCAGTAACAACAACAAGACTTGTAAATGACAAGCATAAATTGTTACAAATTCATGCGCTTTTATGTAAGCGCGAGTGCACACGCATATATTCATACATATGTATGTAGCCGGTAAATGGAGAGCCTGTAATGCAACCCACTTAAATGTGTTAATGCTGCGTGTAAAATGCAAAATGCAACAAGAAATTCGCAATTACAATAAATTAAATAAATGAAATCACAATTAATTAGATTGCTAAAGTGAAATACAGCAAGAAAAACGACAGAAAAAGCTAACAAAGTGCAACCGTCACACAGGCAGATGGCAGCCAGACAGACTGTAGATAGAGTTTAGCAGGCAGATAATCTGTCGGTGAGGCGTGGTGATGAACCGAGTGTGGCGCCTTAACACACATTTGCATACATATGTAAAAAATACAAACAAAATGAAAATTGTAGCATCTTCAAAGGCACACAAACAACAACAAACAGTGGCAACACCTCTGTTACTGCAATGCTTCTTCTGCGCTGCAATTGAAATTAGCCGCCTGACATGCCGAGACATACTCGTAGAAATCAGCTGTTGACTCGCATGCTAAGGCGAAAATTGTTGTGTTGAGATATACTTACAGCAACCTAAGCAGTGGCAACAACAAAGCAAAGAATAGCAACAAAAATGAGAAAAGCAAAAATAATGCAAATAATATCAACCGCATATTGCACATATGCGTTGCAAAAGCAGCCCAAGCAGCGGCAACAGCAACGGTGGTGGTGGCACCATCATCTGAAGAAGTGTTGCATAGCCGGAATTTTTGTATGCTGCAAGGTTTTTGCATGAATTGCAGACTAAATTCCACATGGACAGTGGGTGAGGGAGTAAAAAATTTAGTGTAAATAAATAATAAAACTCAGAAAATATTTAATTTTGTTGGTCCTTTTGTGGTATCGTAATTAAATTCTTTTCAAAATAAAGATTTCACATGACAATTATTTCAATCATATCCGTATAAAAAATAAAAATTTAGCTCATATGTATGTAGATATTTTCAGAGTTTAATACTATTAATATTCTACATATTTCGTTTAGGGCTAGCCATTTCGTCTGAATACTTTACAATATACTTACTTCTATGCATCCAAGTTTTTTTCGAACGAAGTATATTTTTCGGAGTTGTATCAAATTTTCGCAGTAGTTTTTTTTTTAATAGGACTGCTGATTTGGCCTTGATTTTCTTTCTAGAGCTTAGTTATATTTAACGAGCTATCAAAAGTTTTTTTATTTTTATTTACGAAAATTCATAATTTTGATGAAAATATTTTCTAATATTTCGTGTTTCTGAAAAGCCGTAAGTCGAATTTCTCGGATTATATGTATGTATTTATGTTAGAATAAAAAAACTGTTTGCAAGAAAACATACAATATTTGCAATTAAACTTTTTTTGGTAACAGCTTTTTGCTTATTATTGCCACATACTTTCACCAAGTCATTTTCAATTTATATATTTTTAGCTTTTCACACAATTTTAGTTTTTCGGAGTAAATTATCTAGCTGTTTCTTTTCACCTTTCTTACTTTATCTAAACTCCGAATTTTTCGGAGCAGCATTAATGGTAATTTTTTTATTCAATAATGTCATATTTGGCCTAGCAAAAAGTTCTTATTCACACCTGCCGTAATTTAGATTTATTCAAATTGCATAAATTTTTAGTTTTTGGACAGAGATTGTTAATTAACCTGATATGTCGGGCTAAACTCGATATTTGCCATGCTAACCCTCGGTACTCTTACACCTTTGCTATAACTTCCGAAATTTTTTGCGTTTCATGTGCTTTTCTTTTGTTTGGAGTAAATTTTTCGACTTTTTCGTATGCTTTCTGGAACAAAATAATATATATTTTCTTTGCTTTTGATACTAAAATCTTTTTCTTACAATTTTACAACTCCGAATTTTTCGGAATTACTTGAAAACTAAGAATATCTTAAATTAGGAGTTTCAATTTTTTTCTTTTTAATTGTTAGTAAAAATTTTCATTATTTCAGTTGTGTTTTTTTTCGGAGTAAATTTTCCTACTTTTATCGCAGTTGATAAGAAAAACTAGTGTATTTTTGTGTTAATTTATGTACTTTTCAAATCGATTTTAAAACTTTTTCATGGCTCCGAATTTTTCGGAGTTACATTAGAGGTGATTTATTTGTTCCTATAACATATTTTCACTTGTACGAGTTTTTTAAATTTTTTAAAAATATTTATAATTTCTACTTTTCGGAGTAATCGTATTTTATAGCTTTCAACCAAAGAACAAGTTCTAAGAACACCTCTAAATAAAACTGTATTTTTTTTCAGACAAACTAGTTTCTATATATGTATTCGGTTTTCCAATTCCACTGGTTTATTTTTAACATCCGATTCTCATATCAGCTCCACTGTGCCTGTTCTATATTCACCACCCCACCAACAATTTTATTTAATAAACGCATGCCTTAAATTCTTGCGAGAGCTAATAGAAGGCGCAGTATATGCAATGCTAAAGTAGAAATAATTCGTTGGAAGCAGAAGCGCTGGCTGCTGAGATATAACGCTATTAGAAAAAGAAGAAGAAGGAAAAAAGCAGCAAATGCAATAAATGCCAATTGCCTTGGTAATGCAACAGCAATCAGTTTGATTAAATGAGCCAGTGAATGAGTGCCGAATGAGTCGCTGAGCTATTGCCACAGCCACAAAGTGTTGCAAAGTGCAAATAGAAAAAAATATTATTAGGAATTTTTCGAAGTGTAAATCCTAAGGGAATCAATTTAACTATGCAAGTGTTCGCTATTGATTAGCGTTGTTGTTGTTGTTGGTGGTGGTGATGCTGCAGTTATTGCATTATGATTTGATTAGCTGCCTATATATGCGTTTGTAAGTGCCACAAAAACGCACTTGTTTATGCCAGAGCGCGCATAAAACGCAGCTGAGCTAAAAACAAAGAAGGCAAAGGAAAAAAAACGAGAACAAATCACGAATTCATTGCGCACGAAAGACTTTGAAGTATGTGTGAGAATGAATTACCCATAGCGCGTTTGAGTAGCAGCGACTAGCGCGCGTTTTGGTTTGTTGTTTTGTTTATGCGTGCCGCATATAATCAGCGCGGTATTGTTGCAACAAAACCGCAATTTTTTTGTGTTGCGTTCGATGTACACCACTCATACCCCAAACACGCTGAACCACATTGAAAACGTTTGTTGTTGTTGTTTTTATTATGATGTAGGCACTACTGCCACTGCTGCTCTTGCTTCTGCTATTCACGACGGCGATGACGATGATGATGTTGTTGATTATTTTTTGAAGTGGCAAGTGCAAATTGCAACATTTGCATACACACTTTTTTGTAGGTATTTACACATATTCGCACTCATTCAACTGTATGTTGGTGCAACCACACAATGCCACTTTTATGATTGATAAGTGGTATATGTGTAAGCGTATGGCGGAGGTTGAGATACACATTGGAGGTGCGCAGTTGGCACTGTGAAGGTGGGTGGGTGGCTTGGATTGCGTGAGTTTCTATCCATTACAATAGCTTGCAACATACTCTGTGGTATTTGCGGTGTGCTGTTGCATAGATTTCACAATGTGCACGCACACATGCATTACAAAGAGAAAAAAAACGTTTTACATTTTACGCTAATTTAGCGTTGAATTCGCAAAAACAGAAACTCAAAAATGGTTTAAAAACACAGACGTAAATGCAACAGCGCGTCAATAAAAACGTGTAAATGAGATGCGGCAATGATGAACGCAACTGATAGGCTGTAAAACATTTCATGCGCAACACATACGAGTACATATTTATGTACTTGCGTGCCATATATCGAGTTCTGTTTTTGCATTTGCTTTTATTTTACAATTGTTTTTTTTTGTGCCACATTGGCATTGGTATCCGACATTGATTAGCAACTGTGTTGCAACAGATAAATAGGTTTCAGTTCCTATATGCGCGCTACGTGGATGCGGAAAGGGCATTCTGCTGTGGCAAATTTTGTGCAAGTGTTGTAAGATTTGGGAAAGTATAGATTTTAAAATAGAAAATGCATATATTGCTAGTTTAGAGTGAAAAGTCCATAATTACAAATTTCACAGGAGAAGACACTCTCTTCAAGTATTTTGGAAAACTTTGAATATAACATTTTGGGTGTTTAAAGCAAAGCAAAACTCTATACGAATCTGAAGTATTCGAAGTTATTTAAAAGAGTTCGTATTATTTCGGACATGTTGAATTCGCTGTGCCCCTTTAGGACTTAGCGAATTTGCCTTTCATTGAATGTAAACGGGAAGAAATAAAACAAGTACCTTAATCCTTTTGGACACGATGGGCTTTTAATTTCTCAAGATATGAGTTTTTACAAAATGTAGACCCAGAAACTTGTCACTCTAAAAAATATTTTTGGCCGCTCATGAGGCATTGCTTATGGTATGTTGTAATATTTTTCAATGACAATGACTCAATGCAGTTACTGGTCCTGTACCAGCTTATGCAAGGCCTTCCATCTCGTGGTTGAGTGATGGTTCTGGGCTGCGATGGTAGCCACAACTTTCTCATTTGTAAGCTGAATGCATTAATGAAAGAGGCCCGCATCTCCCGAACGCCGGCTTTACGACAGTCCCCGATTACTCAATCGTGGCGTTGATGATTGCTGCCTGAAGCTGTGCCACCTGCTCCGCTCCAAATGGTTTGTTGACAGCGTCAACAAGAATGAAGCCCAGCTTGACACTTCCCCCCATCTACTGTAGCCGGTTTTCATTGGCTTCGTATGAGCCTTCCGGGGCTTCTTTGTGACAGCGTCACGAGGGGTTGCTCCCTTGAGCGCACTTCCCAGCAGAAGTGGAACTATTTTTGGTAAATTCGCACCATTTTGCCGACTTCGACACACTTATAGAGTCAACGATTTCAGTGCTATCCGTCTCTGAGTCTGAAGAGACTTCGGACCATAGAAGCTCAGCTCGGTGAAGGTCCGGCTAATAGTTCCGGAGCTCCTGCTAAGCAGACGGAGTTAGGAGACCACATGGCTTCTGACGATATCTCTGAAGTTTTTCTTTAGCTTGTCCAATGGCTTCGCCGGAGAAAGCTGTAGGCAGCCTCCTGGCTGCTGACAAATCGCGCAGACTTGTTCCGGAAGTGATGATTTTGGAGCATTATCAGGCTCAATATTACAAGGTTTTGTTGAAATGTTGTTCATTTTTTTACCAGCGAGTAACGGGAAATGGGAAAAGTACACCGCAGCCGTCCCTATCTTACGGCAAGTTTGATTGAAACTGGAGTACGACCAGTATGCAGAGACCGTCGGGCACGCCTTGGCCAAGCATCCATCGGCATACGTTGTTCAACTGTTCCACCTTAGAGTTGGGTAATTTATGAGGAGGAGAATCAGCTCAAAAGGGAATGGAATGGAATGGAATTGTGGGTGGCCGGAAAACAAATTTTTCCAAGCACTCAGGCAGTATTGCCCATTGTAGTCAAGGCCAAGCTCAGAAGGGAATCCGAGGCCAATTTCAGAATTATCATCCCTACTGTTCCATAATATTAACTTCTCCTCCCCGAGAGTTACTTCTCCCCGCCCGACTACCACTAGCCAGCACCATATCCATAGACAAGACCGTTGCTATAGCCTTCCAGCCGCGACTACATGGAGATTGTGGCCGCACGTCCGGCATTGCATGCGACCAAATATACCTTCTTATGATCTAAAGTAGCTCTAAAGTCGATGAACGTGTGGTGTTTGTCAATTTCCTTCTAAAAAGTCTCTTCCAGGATTTTATGCACTGCAAAAATTGGTTCACTGGTGGATTTGCCAGGCCTCAAGCCTCAGAGCAATAGTGCCATCTGTTGGTTTATGAAGGACTTTAGTCTTACGTACAAAATCATCAAAAGAACCGTATGACTTATTCCTAATTACCACAAACTGCAGGAACTCCCACCTGGTCTTGGGCGTATGGAGGAAAAACTCGAAATCGGTTCTTCTTCGAAATCATTTGATTGCTGCCAGATTTTGTGATGGAATTTTTGCGCTGCGTTTTTACTCTTCGCCATCTCTCGACGATTCTAGACGAGTCGACTGTCTCCTCTTTCCACTATATAAGCAAACACAGAAAATTGTTTACCTTCTAGTGAAATGCTAATCAAAATCAGTTCAGCTGTTTAGGAGATAAGCCGGAACAAAGGATAGGAAGAAACTTAAAAACGTTTGCTTGGATTTAAGTTAAGTATGAGTAATCATATTGGCGGCTCCCGTCATCGAGTGGTCAGAGGTGCGCGCTACCACGCTACCGCGCTAGGTGTTCGATTCCTCGTCCCGGCAACACAGACAATTTTTCTAATAGCGGTCGCCCCTCGGCAGACAATGGCAAACTTCCGAGTGCATTTCTGATTTGAAAAAGCTTTTCATTAAAACCATTTGCCGTTCGGAGGCGGCGTAAGGTGTAGGTCTCTCCCCTTTGTGTGACAGCATCACGCACAACACAAATCGGGGAGAATCTTGGCCATACACTACCAAATGTGTACACGCCAAATATTTATTTATTTTTTATGAATAACAATATCAGTTTAAAGTAAGGATTTTGTAGTTCTTTTAGTTTTATTTAATGCGAGTATGTAGGAAAATTTATTTCTAAAAAGTGTTAGTTTTAAGATTCGTGTGAATAGTTATGTAAATTTTAAAATTTCAGGCCTAAGGGTTATTTTTGCTGTAATCAAGGATGGCCTTATACTTTTTTTATAACCGAAACGGATGTAGTAATTACTTAAGTTTTTTTTTATATACAAAACTTTCAGGGCAGAAAAAGAAGTGGCAAGCAACTCATATTCTTAAGATATTTATCTTTCTACACACATCTATCTAAGTACTTGACACTTAACTCATAAAGTGTTTGAAAAAAAAAATCAAACCAAAAATCTAAAGAAATTTAAGTAGCAAAAAATGATTTAAAACCAGAAGCAGCAGCCGTTAAATGCGGTTCACAGTCATAAAAAAGCGGACAATTACAAATACATATATGCAGGGTAATATTTAGTGTGATACAAACCAGGGCCGCCGAGAGAAAATCCGGGCCCGGGGTCAAATAAAACTACGGGCCCCCATACTAAATGAACAAATTCTCAAAATCAAAATTACCATCTTTTACATATTTACATAAATGCATTTGTATAAACATGTATATTTAAGCGTATACATGCATACATGTATATTATATTCAATGAATATATAGTTACGAACTTTAATTTATCTATACATTAATACAGATCAAGTAAATATTTTTACATAGAAATATACATATTAGGGTGGGTCAAATGTATTGTTGAAAAGGCACATCCAGTTTCTGAATCTATGGGTGATACTGAGTAATATTGTCCATGGGACCATAGGTCTGAAATGAATTTCGAGCCTCCATAAAATTGTTCATAACAAAATTGTTATAAACAAATTAAAAAAATAACTATTTCTCAATCACTTTTTAAAATTGGTTTTAGTAGATATTATTATATACT